>JAODKC010000045.1:11654815-11675250 GCA_026777985.1 Mormyrops attenuatus
CCCCCCCCCCCCCCCCCCCCCCCCCCCCCCCCCCCCCCCCCCCCCCCCCCCCCCCCCCCCCCCCCCCCCAAGGTGTCCCCTCCCTCTGTTACTAAAGGACATAAGCTGGTTTCCTCATATTGACAGAAACGTTCCATGTCTTCTATTGCGCCTGACGCATACTGGCTTGGTCCCACATGCCTGGAACTTTGCACACCGCATCCTGCAAAGGAAACTGCCTGCATGCTGGTTGCGGAAAGGACCGGCATTTCAGACATCTGGATTGGTAATGGAGAACCTCATTCGTTTCCATTTATTTTGGCAATGTGATTGCACTTAACTAGAAGCTCTTATGGGAAAAACCGCATGGGTCAGTAAAGTCAACAGCACTAAATGACTCTCCTTTCTGTATAAGAACTTGCAGCTCATTTGTACGTTTGCTTTTGAAACTCTTATATTATTTAAATGTATTATCTGAATGTTGTCTGCACTGTTAAGGACTGTGTAATAGTCTTATCCACTGATAATGCACAATTATGACTTATCACGTCATACTGATGCTGGATGGGAACAAGCCTGAACACTATCAGTCGCTTTACCTTAAATGACAATGAGCTGGAGACAAAAGCATCTCAATCAAACGAACATTTTGGCGCACACTGAGATCTTCTACATTTGCATGTTACTCGCTTAACATATAGCAAAAATTCACTCAATATTCTTTGCTAACAAAATAAATTTACAGTATGTCCACCATTTGAATACACTTTTTTAGCAAGAACATGTCATATCTTCAGCAAAGTAACATCCTCTAGCAGTTATAACAGAAAATATAATGAGAAAACTTGAGGCATTTTTTCTGCAAGGGACATTAAATACTGCTCTGCTTCATGGTCAAGTAAGATTAAGGTACAACAGATATACTTGGTCTGTTATTGTGCAGTCTAATTGCTGTCGGCACAAATGACTTATGATACCTTGTTGTTCTGATTATTCTCTCCAAAATTCTGCCCTTCGACCGACTACTTATGACAAACTTCACAAACAGAGGATGTGTAGGATCGTCTATAGGATTGTCTAAAATATGTTTCATCTTTTCCATAATAAGCTCATTGTACAGCTGGACTACAGATACCTGATCAACTCCAATGACCCTACTGGCTATTTTGATAAAATGCTGCAATTTCTTATGATCCTGTGCATGCATATTTCCAAAGGTGCAAATTAACCCAAAGGACAAAGCATTCTGCAAAAGAACTTTATAAAATAATTGGAGAATGCCGATATCTAATCTAAAGACTTTTAGTTTCCTGAGAAAAAAACATCCTCTGTTGCAGTTTTCTGTACTTGTTCTGTGCACAATGATTAAAACACAATTTATCGTCTATTTCAATTTCTAAATATTTGTAAGATGAGACCCGCTCAATCTGTTCACCATTAATCTCACACGGAGAAACCGTTACACCTTTCTTACTAAAATCTATTAACATGTCTTTTGTTTTCTTTACATTCATCTGTGAAAAATTATCTGTGCACCACTTAGTGAGACCTTGAACCTCCTTTTCAAAACCTTCTAAAGATGAGGTGTCAGAATGTGAAAAGCCAACCAATGCAGTATCGTCTGCAGACTTAAAATAAATATGAGCAGGAGAAGCTGCTTGACAATCATTTGTATATAATGTATAAAGGATGGGCGATAGCGCGCATCCCTGCGCTGCTCCAGTATTAATGGTTTTTACTAGGAGACAGATGAGTTAAATTTCACTTCAAGTCATAAATCCATAATATGATTCTAGGATTTACCCCAAGATTTAACAATTTCCTCACCATCAGATGTGGTTGGATTGTATTAAAAGTGCAGCTAAAATCAGTAAACACAACCTTAACCAGGCTCCCAGCATGTTCAAGGTGCTCAGAGACATTATTTATCAAAGTAAGAAGCAGGTCTTCAACCCCCCTCTTAGCACAGTAGGCAAATTGGTTAGGGTCTAAAGAGTGTGAAACCTCAGAAAGAAGCTGTTTCAAAACAATTTTCTCAAAACATTTCATTACTGCAGATGTAAGTGCGACTGGACGCAAATAATTAAGTTCTTTACAGTAGGTCTATTATTTTTTGACACTGGCACTATTAACGATTTTTTCCATAAGCTGGGAACCACACCAGTGTCCAAGGACAGCTGGAACAGCCTCTGGAAGGGCTGTGCCAGCTCATCTGCACACATTTTTAGTTCTACTGCTAATACCGTCAGGCCCACTAGCTTTACGTGGATTAATACGTCTGAAGAATGATTTTACCTCATCAATAGAGATCTCAATACCTGCGCCCACCATGCCTCTTACCGCCGTGCTAGCTGAACACTGTTCCATTTTAAAATCATGTGTATCAAATCTACAATAAAAATGATTTAACTCATTAGCCATATCAAGCTCATTATCCACTGCCATAAGATGATTCTTAGGCTTGTATCCTGTAATTGCTTGTACCCCTTGCCATGCTCTTCTATGATTATTTTTGAAAAAACCTTCAAGTTTACGTTTGTGTGCAACTTTATAGTCCATAATCAGGTTTTTAATCTTTCTCTGTACTGTTTTTTTTTGTCTTCCCTATTTCCACCTTATTTAAACAGCCACCTTTTCTGATTAAGAATGTGCTTTAGCTCCAGAGTCACCCAAGGTTTGTTGTTGGGAAATAATTTAATAGTCTTTTTGGGTATAATTGTATCCTCACAGAATTGTATATACCCTGCAATAGCGAACGCCGCTTCACTGACATTATCAGTCCCATCAGTAACTACATCCCAATCTATATGTGCAAGACAATTCTGAAGTTCATAAGTCACGGATGAAACAGTTACAAACTAGTACATTTAAAGTTAATGGACAGCTTAGAATTTGACTATGCCATCACCACACTGCCAGCTAATGTCAGACATGCACCATTACATACTCTTTCCGTGTTATAGTGGAGACTTATTTGACTTATATTTGCATTTATAGTTGTTCACTCAAGTGCTTAACAAGAATAACTAGAATAAAAATGTGCAGTGGAATAAATGGAAAAGTGGTAAAAACCCGTGGAGTGCAAAAACTTTTGACTGGCAGTGTACAGGCAAAGGGAATCAAAGGAGAAGTAGGAAATATCCTTCAGTAGCATCCCCTGTTCGTGGCCTGAGATGATGCCCAATCCATATCGTTATTCTAGCACACACCGTGAGGCTGGCAAACTGAAAATAAACGAAACGCCTTCGACTCGAAGGTGATTCAGGTGATTAATGCATCAGCTGCTCAACAACTGTGGTGCAGTGAAGAGCGCGTTTAAAGGCTTGAGCTGTATATCGCGCTGGGTGCTTGCGCGGTAATGGCGCGTGAATGCTAATGGCTACAGAGTGACGGATGTGCTAGGCTAATGGTGCTATCAGGATGCTAGCGGGCGTCCGCTGCGAGGGATGAATGAGGGAGCAATGCCAGACCTCCCGCCTTCCCTCGTAGGCGAAAGAGTCACGAAAGAATGCTCAGCTTATGGGCAAACGCTGCACTCAGCTCTATGACAACTCGCCCCTAAATGAGACGTGGTTCCAGGTGGGCCCTTGGCCAACAACTGCTGATTATGACAACATTCCTGGAACGCCGTGGATCACATTCCTCGCCCCTTGAATGAATCATTAGCCAGGTGCTTCAAGAATGTTGTATTGAGAACGTATCTCAAGCAAGGTCACAGTCCACCAGCATTGTAGGTCAATGTTACATACTTAGAATGTTTTTAATAGAAACATATTCACGCAACGACAACAGGACCTTCTAAGCAACGTGACTCATCCGACACACTTCGCTCCTCGTCATACGTTTCCAGTCTGTCTATAAAAATATGCGTGAAATGTCACAGTGTTTATACAATTGCCATCTGAGACTTTACGCCGCTGCTGAATGACAGCCCATAGGGAACATTCCCCAGAGCCCTGCGCCTCCGTCATCAGCATCAGCATTACAGACGTGGCCCATATTTCACGAATGGAACCGGGAATCGTGATGCACTGCTTCAGAAAATTGCATTGTTTAGGACTTGCCATTTAGCAACACTTTTCAGTCGTCTTGTTATGTCTCATTGTGGTCGGAGTGGCTGTGTTTCAAAATTTGTATCATTATCAGAAAACATCATTTTACACATTTATTGTAACACTTTCCCAGTACAATGGTCTGTAAACACCTATTAATGAAGCTTGTTGGGTTTAAGTGAATTACCTTGAATGTAACTGAATTGCTTTTACATCACTGACCGGTTCGATATCTAATTCTCAGCAGGGATTATTAAAAAAAAACAGCCCAAAAGTGTCCCTGAAACACCTAATGCAGCTGTTTACTCTAAACACCTTATCCTGGCACCTAACGTGCAAGAAATTTGCCCAGAAAGACAGAATTTCACAGTACGTATTGCACCATAACCACCTGTGCAAAAGTTACCATTAAGAGTTTTTTCACGCAATGGCCAGCGTGATCGGTGGAATTAGATGCATGATTTTATCAAAAATGACTGGCTGGAGTGATACAGGAAATCGACAAAAATGAGGGCAAAAACTCACACAATAGGGTGGATTCCTCTGTTGTCATTAACAAACACTTCTCACAGCCTGCTGTTTGCAGGTATATACGCAGTGGTCAAGCTGGGATCCCTCACCATAAAATTTTTCTGAACAGATTACTGCCAATAAAATTTCTGAGCGGGGGGGAGGGGGAATTAAATTATATTTCGACCACAGTTTGCCAGTTAAGTATCGCTGACCTTTATGTGAGCGAAATTACACTGAATGACCCAGGGGGTGGTATATTTTTTAAAGGGGATGGTTTTTGTAATTTTTTTTCCATGAGGGGGGGCATCCATGTACATGCCATTACAACTCGAGGCCTGTATATATCTAGACATACAGTACCAGTCAAAAGTTTGGACACACCAAACCACCTACAAAGGAGAGTGATAGAGCGTTGCATCACATGACCTGGCCACCTGACCTAAGCACAATAGAAATGGTTTTGGAGGAGTTTGGCCAGAGAGTGAAGGAAAAGCGGCCAATGAGAGCTCAGCATATATGTGGGACCTCCTTCTGGACAGCTGGGAAAGCATCTCAGGAGGCCACCTCATGGACCTGGTGTAGAAGAGAATTTGTGGTCAACTAGTCCCTGGAGCAATTGGGGTAGGGGCCATGCTTGACGGCCCACTCCTGGGATCACCTTTCTATGGGTAGGTGTGCCCAAACTTTCGTATCTGTATATGTATAGATAAAAACTTAGTCACTGAGATCACTCTCTAATAAAAAGAGACTTGTGTGCCTCGTGTCCCTGGGTGACCTAGTCGCTGTTAAGCAAACCGAGAGTGTTACCAGTTGGCTTGGCCCCGGACTGGCACAGCACCGCATTGTGTAAACAGAGAGAGGTCACGTCTCAGCCGTGAAGTACGAGGAGAGTCCCTGATATTATTCCTGAACTTCTACCAATATGGTCACGCAGCTTGCGCCCGCTGTCAGAAAGACAGATTCCGAAGCTGGGCCGCAGTCACGGGCTCACAATGTCGGAAAGGTCGCCTAGGACCAGAACTGATGCGTTTTGTCACGCGGCAGGGCCGTCTGTGCTTTCACACACATGCAACATTTCATATGACTCTGAAAGATCTCAGGCGCCAAGGAGGGAACGGAACGCGTTATTCTCCCTAACGCAACCGCAATTTACACCCTGTGGCTGACATTTTCAATTCATAATACCGTTGCTGAAGAAACAGGTGCCCCCCACCAGTCATGTCCTGTAATAAAACTCTGTGGAACAGCTTTACACGTGAGAAGCTGAATGATTTGCTGCTCTATCATGGACAGAACTGCATTGAAAAACTAATCTCTGTGTAACGAAGGTCTGGTAATACAGTACACAGAGGGCAAGGTCCGTTCACTGCTGGGGGAGACTGGCGGCCACAGTGACAGATGATAACCTCCACGGTACTCTAACTGTGCAAATTTCACAACAAAGCCTACCTCATTACACAGTGATCTGTGCTCATATGTCATCACTAGGTGGCCGCTGTTCTCACCGCTAAAGTGTGACTTACCAATTTGACATGGGCATACATTTATTTCTTAGCAGGGGAGTAAAATTTAGCATAGGTGAGGGTAGGACAGATTCTAGCCATAACAGATGAGAGTGAAGAACTCCCCCCGTCCCTCCCCCCACTCCCCAGGCCAAGCAGAGAGCAACCAATGTCAAAGAGAGCGATTCACATCGAGCCTCGGGATGAGATGCGGTTGCCATGGCAGATTGGATTTTTGATAAAGGCCGGGTATCCCGACTGCTGGCGGTGACACATCAGAACAGCAGCAGGGGAGCTGGGTTCATAGGAATCAGCTGCTACTGCTCATTTTATAAAAGTTAAAAGGTGTTTTACACACGCACATGCACAGACGTGTGTAACTACACACACACAAATATATATTTCAACCCCATTCATTCCTCTCTCATGTTCTGTATAATACATATGCTTGAGTCCATATGTATGCAGCCATCCATCCATCCATCCATCCATCCAGCCATGTTATTACGCAAAGTGCAGCGATTCCCAATCCAGTTCTTGGGAGCCCACAATTATCCATGTTTTTGCTCCCTCCAAGCTCCCTGCCAGACAGTCCACGTTTTTGAGCTGGGAGTGAGCAGGACCAGATTGCGAAACACTGGAACAGTGGAATGCGTGTAGAAGGTAAGCATGCTACATCTTTGTGGGGGGCCCCAGACAGACACTATTCGAGACACTGACGAACACACACATTTCTCACAGATCCAAGCACACACATCTCCTCCACTTTTGTTTCATACTTCTACTGTTTTATCTATTGTACATTAATCACTACAGAACTCAGCTGTCTCCAGAGTTAGTCATTTCCAGCAAAAAATATAAATATCCATCCAAGCGAATAGACTAGCTCTACATTATTATCTTGTGGAGTATGGGGGTATTATATGGTAAGATGGCCTAAAGCACTTCACAGACGGTGTTATTAGATGGAGAGCCATGCAAATTGGGACGTTTAGTAGTCTAATTTATTCAATGGATTGCTCCAAGTGTCTGTCCAATCTAACCAATCCACGGAGTTTCACGATTCACATTAATTACTTTAATTACAGTTTAATACTAATGAGTCCTGTACAAAGGGAAAGTAATTCCACACCGTTTTTTTTTCTTTTTAAACTTCATAGTTCGTAACAGAGATCTTTGCTTTTAAAATTAGGATGAAATAATCACAGTGAAGTGAGTAATGTCCTGCCATCTTCCAAAAGACCTACATCCACTTGCAATTTCCTCCCTTGTGTTGATTCTTACTGTAGATAAAATGAGCTTCAGATGCAGAAAAACAGTAACCCCCACCACAAATTCCTTCAAATCAATCCCACAGTACATATTCCCGTTCTGCTTCACAAGAGGAATCCAATCTATCTCTCTGACTGGTACGCTAGCTGCCCAGCAGATAAAAGATTAGCACAGTCCCTATACTGGAGATTTTTGTCTAAAGGGGAATTCTACCAAAAAGTGTATTTATGGTGATTACATGAGCCAAGGGAAATTAAATTACTGCGCATGCATCTGGAACAGAGAATTTTTAATTGCACACACCATTGAAAGATGTATGGAAAAGCTAACTTTACTTTCCAAGAAAATAAATGAGATCTGGTGGTGCAAGAGTAAACGCGAGGAAAAAAGGATATTATAGATTTTTTTGTAGAATTTCTGCTTAATGGATTTGATTATTCAAATTGATATTGGTTATTCAGCTTATGGGAATGACTGGCTGCTCTGATCCGGTTTGCTATGAAGGACGAGCTAGTTTAGCAACATAATGTTTAGACTTCAGATTTAAATGAACATGCCTGCTCAATAATGCATGGACGGTAAAACGAGTTTTGTTTTTAACTCTGCCAATAAAATAACATTTCATCACATTAATTAAAATGGTAATTATCGAATGCATAATTGGCCACAGTGTGTATACACTTTAATTGATATTGCATAGATCTCACAGGCATTGATAATGAAAGTCCAGTCTCAGTTCTGTTTTAAGCACAACGTTTTGTTCCAGCAAAGCACTTAAAGCACATGATTGCTCTAATTGATTCTTTAATTGAACATATTAAGCCTTCTATCAGTGTCTGGAAAATAACCCAGAAATTCACAAGTAGGAGGGGTAGGAATATTAACGCCCACGACCAGTAATTTCCAGTGACAATCACTCACAAGCACTGGTGGATCAGATGAAGCTTCTCAGTGGAGCTCAGACTGGGGAGTTTGAGATTTTTTTTCCCCTGCTGGCTTTCTGCCCAAACCGATTTACAAACAAAGGAAGTAATTCCTGCACAATCATCCCCCAAAAAAGCACAATCACACAGCTAATTTAAACATCTGACGGCAACTCAGATACACCCGGCGCACATACACTAAGGATAAAGGAAGGCAGAGCAGACATATATCATTGCAGAGTTTCTCTGTTTCAGGTGCTGTAGAAAGTTAGTAATCTCTTGCTGCAGATCAGAATAAGCTTTCCATTAAAAATGAATGCAATAGAAATGATCATGTGAGCTGCATTTGAGCTCTTGTTTGCACAACCTCAGTAATGGAGTGCTCTTTAATATACACTTAGGGGCACTTCATTAGCTTCACTGGTCAAGTACCAGCCTCTACACCCCCTTTGGCCTATAGATCCGTCTGAATTCTGCAAGGCATGGATCCAAAGAGATGCTGGAGAACTCCCTCTTGTACTTGTAGCCTTCTTGTTAGCGCTGACGAGTCTGGCCAGTCTCCTAAAACCTCTCTCATTGACAAGAAGTCGTCAACATAACTGCCAGACTGCACATCTTTTTTGTTCATCGCCGAATTCTCTGTAAACTTCAGACACTGCGGTGTGTAAAAATCCCAGGCTAGTGGCTGTTTCTGGGCTGGAACATCCGGCACCAGCAATCATAATTTCAAAACTGCTCCGACCAGGCCTGTTGTCCTTCATAATGCTTCGTCAAACAGTACGTGAACCTCTTGACCCTGCCTCCAGACTTTATGTAATGAGTCACGTGATTCTCTGCTTGCAGGAGCAGGCCGTCGGCATAAACCAGCATGTTTGTCTAACAAAGTGACCGCTGGGTGTATATTCTGCCTGGCATGAGGGGGGCAATCTCGAGGTCCTTGTTATTTTCGAATGCATGTGACGGTGAGCTGCTACACTTTGGGGTCTCTCTGAGGACAGCCTGTTCGGGGCTTAGAACTCTAGAGTTCTAGAAAAAACCAATTCTAGAATTCTAACGAGAAACTAAACTATAGCTTCCCGACTGGCGGTACTATAATTTAAGCACAAACTAAGTTTTACCTATTATTATACTTGATTTGTTTTAAAACTTCAAAGAGAGGTTGGAAAAGTAAGCAGGAATTAATGTTTAAAAGTAGTGGTTTTGTTAGGCCTATTTTAGGGGAGGTGGGGGTTTAACCCACAAGCCTCATAGACAGAAATACGCTATCTGGACATCTCCATCTTTGATGTGAAGTCATGTCAACAGCTTGTGATGAACAGAAGAATCCAACAACAGAAAATGAGGGTTTAAAGACGCCTCTCTGAGCCCTACTGTCTGTTGATGAATAGTGGCACAGACACAGCATCTGTATCCTCGTTAGTCAGCCGCTGTTTAGTCTGGACTATATTGTGAGCCACCGACAGGATTTAATTTAGCTTCGCGAAATGTGCTCACTTTTTCTACTCCTCCATTCTATTTCCCCTTTTTGCTTGCACTTAATTGCATTGAAGCCTGGAGCACTGAGTGACTTGGCTAACAAGCAGGGCAGGTATGACTGCTGGGTAAAAAAGGAAGCCACATTTTTTTATACGAAAATGTCAACAAAATTATACAGAACATCTGTTTTTATAAGCCCAGTACGACCTATGGCTTGGCAAACACCGGCGTAAAACCAAAAATGTATCTTTCTTTCCTCGCATTCTCCACAGAATATTAGCTCAGATTTGCGGAGCCATTTGGCCGCTCTCTGCAGTCAATGCCAGTCTGATTATTGTATTACTTTAATTTTGCATTGAAGCATGTACAGTCAGAACCACTTCACCGTCCGACCTTGCATAAAAAGATGGCTATGTCGCTCTGTGTTATAAAGTGCGGTTTTAACATATTCATTATAAATTAATTTGGTCGCGTTTTAGAGGACTCTCTAAAATTTTAAAGGACCCTTTCTGTCTGAATCTCCGCAGCGGAAATTAATGGTAGAGAAAACGGGACGCAAGTGGGCTTTTTGTAACTACGCTGCCTCCCACCGGTAGGCGCGGAGACCGCCGTATTCACTGGGGCCGAGCGTCACACAGCGCTGCAGTCTCTGCCCTTTCCCCGTGACATTTTGCACTCCACGCCGCAAAATGAAGAGACTGGCAGACCCCTACAGGCATGGATCGGGTGGCATGGTATCTTTTTATGCAGGCGCAACAGCTAAAAGCTAATGAAAATAAACAGCTTAGGCATAACACCACGCCCATTAAAATACAACTTTAATGACGGAACAAACTGCAATTGTGTGTGAAGCGGATCCTCGCCTGGATGCTTAAGAAAAACGGCGGGGAATTGATGAGCGGGTGTCATTAACATGCATCAGCTGAAGTACAGCCAATCCGACGCAATGACTAAAGCCATACAGCAAACACACTGATGAACTACTCGCACATCAATGTGGACATGATTTCGTGTGTGTTTCACATAAGCAATGCAGTAAACAGCTACCCTCTTTAGAATGAAAGATTCACATAGGGAATGTGCTGTTACAGAATGCTTAGAAGGTGTTGTAGTGGTTACGTAAAATGAGCAGGAACAGCATGCAGATTGAGGGTGGCGCTGTAGCCTCATGTGTCCAGAGTTTAAATCCCACCCCCAGCACTCTGTGTGTGTGTGTATGTATGTGGGTTACGTATGTATTACATTGTAGTAACCAAATGTTCCCACAATGTGATAAAACCCATTATTTTAACTTTGTGGGGACCATTTCTTCGGTCCCCACAAGGGGAAACTCGATTTAAAAAAAATTATGACCGCAATCATCCATCCATCCATCTTCTGAAACCACTTATCCTGTTCAGGGTCACAGGGGGTCTGGAATCTATGGGCACAAGGTAGGGAACAACCTAGGATGGGGCACCAACCCATCGCAGGGCACACTCACACACCAGTCACTCACGCAGGCACTCCTACAGGCAATTTGGTAACTCCGATTAGCTTCAGCATGTTTTGGACTGTGGGGGGACACCAGAGCACCTAGTGGAAACCCCACAATGACATGGGGAGAACATGCAAACTCCACACACATGGAGCCACAGCAAAAATTTGAATCCTGGTCCCAGAGGTGTGAGGCAACACTGCTAACCACCGCACCACCACGCCGCCTCTTTGACTGCACTCAAAAAACTAAAAATGTCAAAAGTCCTGTGATGGGATGGGCATCCTGGATTGTGCCTGGAGCCTCCAAACACCAGCTTCGGAACCTCATGACCCGGAATATGAAAAGCGGTTTCAATCCCATAATGGATGGATGGATAGATGTCAAAAGTATATTTGGTTACTTATGGTTAAGGTTAGGACTGGGTAGAGGTTAAAGTTGTCATAGTTGGGATTTGGGTTATGCCCATAGGAATGAATGGACGATCCACAATGATGTGAATGTGTGTCTGTGTGGAATTTTTACGTTTTCCTCAAGTTTATGTGGCTCTCAAAAAACATGTCAAAGTGTCTCTAACTGTCCAGTGTAAGACTGCGCCCCCTGTTGTGGATTGGCACCTAGCCCAGGGTGCCTCCTGCCTCATGCCGTGCCCCCCCCCCCCGGGATGGGATCCCAGATCACTGTGGCCCAGTGAGTGTAACACGGATGGATGGAACGGTGCCAAATGTGTTATTACCTTATAAATCTCATCACTGATACTTGTATGAATAAAAATAATAAATCAAAACTAATGTTTAATGTGAAATAACGAGAGGGACCATAGTCAACACATTAAGCAGCACTGGAAAATTAATGCTTCACAATTACAAGTTAAGGACATAAGAGAACAAGGCATGAATGTTATGTGTTACAGTCAGTATGACTTTGTTTCCAACAGGCTGACTGGCTGATAGAATTGACCTCTTCCTATGACCTGTGTACTTAACGAAACTGCATCATTTTCACCTGTTTCATACTGAATTGTGAAAGTTTAACCACAAAATTAGCCACCAATAGCTTCCTGTAGAGAATATGTGTATATGTGCGGTAAACAGGATTTGAGCGCCTCCCCCTCACTCAGGCCGCGTCCCGCATTCCTACAGCTGCCCAGACATGATGGGAACACAAGACATCCTCAGTGTCATGAACCAAGGAATCGCTGCCACCCACATGCATCTTAGCACAACCCAGAACATGTCAACAGAAAACAAATCTCACGCTTCACCTTTCTAAGCACCGTTTTGCTCCCATGACAGAAGACTGTGCCGGGCAGGTGACTGAAAGCAACACGGCGAGGGAAAGTCAAATGCGGGTTGAGTCTATTCTTTGATTACATTGTTCATGGATGGCAATTGGCCAGTATCACTGAGTCACAGCAGTGACACACAATTAAGGAATCTCATTAGGTCCTTGTGGACTCCCTGCCTCGTTAGGGTTTCTGTAGGGTCAGCTGGGTGGAATCAGGAGAGGAGTGATCACAGGGAGAGGATCCTGGCCCATCAGACCAAGCGTCTGCGGGTTCTTGTGCTCGCTGTGCAATTTGAGTTTAAAGCTTTTTACTTTAACATTTTTTTTTTGGCTCACTTTCAGAAAAAGCACCAACACCCAGTTTCGTACTTGGTTTTTCCAGTAACAAAGTAACTAGTTTGAATAAAGGACATCCAGCATCTCAGTCCCACCCTTGAAGCAGACCTTTACCCCACTAGCATCCAGTCCAAGCCCCGCTGATGAATACCCTGGATGTTACCGCCGTTCATCTTACTTTCCAGTCTAGCGACTCTCCACCCCTTCTTGTTTTCCAAGGTTGATTCGGTCTCTCCGGGCCGATTCAGTGCTCCCACTGCGGCATCGATGGCATTAAAATTATCAGAGGTATTCAAATAAATAGAATCGTTTACTGTACGGAGGATGCACGAATCGCAGAGGAAACATGTAATTAGCAAATGAGCATCAGGGTAAAAGGGCCGATGGATTATGGTTAGTGAGGAGCCAGCTTTGCCCCCATTTTGTTTCCAATGCACGGGTCACACTGTGGCCTCACATGATTCAAGATCCAAGCAGTTTATTTGGAGCACAATAAAATTCTTATCTTGTTTGCTCCAGATGTTGCAAAAAAGAAAAGAAAAACAGAAAACAATAGCACAGTAGATAGCATGTAAAATATACATATCTACTATAGATAAAAAATATTAGCGTGAATAAAAAAAAAGTAGCTACTAGTATAAAAAATAAATATAGCAAATACATAAATATACCATTCATTCATCCATCCATCCATCCATCCATCTTCTGTAACCGCTTGTCCTATTCAGGGTTGCGGTACATAAATACACACAAAATATACATATTGGTATTAGTACATATTGGAATGTACAGCATAAAGACGCTTGTCCAGTAAACATAATATACATGAGAATGTATGGTAACATTTGAGGGGACACAAATAATGTAGTATTATGCTGTTACTTACTGATCCCATGTTAATAATCATTAATGAATCGTGACTCATGTTATCTCAAGCAGTTACTATATTTGTTACTATATCTGTTAATTCTGTAAACCATTCTGAACTACTGATGGAACCACAGAAGGATTGTATGAACAGATTAAATGTAACACACTTGAAATTCTGATCTCATGTTTGTTCATTGATACTGAATTGTGACACATCTTTCATCTTAAGTAGCGACTATATTTGTTCATGACTTTTACTTCAGTAGTAACTGAGTTACTAAGTAACACTTAAGTAAAGTGTTACCGAATATACATATACAGAGATCGAGTGTAAAGTGGCTGGTGCTTATCAGTCCAGTATAAAAAGCATGTGTAAAAGCTGGGTAGCCACTGTCACAGTGGTTAGGGTGCACTGTCACAGTGGTTAGGGTGGGGGGCAGGTGTGGGAGAGGTGGAGGTAAGGGCTGTGTGGGTTGGTGTGTGTTTGTGGAGTCTGCATCTTGTGTACATGCAGGTCATAATCTGGTTTCCACCAGCAACGAGAAAACATCCAGTTAGGTGAAACCACCCTTAGCGTGCACCATCCCACCTAGGGTGCCTCCCAGCTCAGCTCCGATATTCCCGAGACAGGCTCCAGGCTCCAGGCTCGCCGCGGCCCCACACCGGATAAGCTCTTACAGAAAGCGAATGGATGTGCTGCTTGGTTTAGCCAAAAAGAAACTGTAATCATGCACAGAGGCTATAGATAAAAGTGACAACGTCCATATTTTCATGTTCACAGCATCTTCTTATCCTTGAAATAATGCAAGGCGCGGATTATTAAATTACACAGGCTAAATCTGAACGTAATTAAATCAGGTCCGATGAAGTGATAAAGTTAATCCAACTTTTGAACTTCCACTGGGCTTTATCCTGGAGGACAAGGACCAGGAGCGTCTTACCATAAAAGGATTGGCCAATGCTCAGGATTTATTACATTATCAGGATATTGAACTTTAGGCTTGGATACACTACAGATAAAGTCTGCCGCCTAGAAACGGAAAAGCATTTCTGCTTAGCTAAAGGCAGTCTTCCTCTAAGAACTGGCAATACAAGGGTCCAGATTTCCTGTCTGAGTGCTTGGGCAGACCTAGAGGAGACTGCAGCCAAACAGAAGGATCGGGCCTTCCTACCTGGAATTATGCGGCTCATAACCATGAGCTCTCATGGCTGCTCTTCCTCTTGTTAATTTCCGCCAGATAATTCGGTGAGCAGAAGAGAAAAAATGACTGTCGGCTGCTTCCATGCCGGGCTCAGCCCTCGCACCTGGAGCAGTGCCGGGCACGTCATATGAGCAAGGCTTATCGCGGTGGCCGTGGTGCCACGCAGCAGACAATCTTAGAAAACTTCTTCCAATCAGATTTTGAGGGTACGAGGGGCAGTGTGCCTCCTGGGATGTGAATCAACAACTCTGAAGTCCATTTCATTGAACCCTAATGCAGTACTCTGCACCAATGGTTATTCTATTGATAGGAGCAGAAAACATTATTCCTTTGCTGGGAGAATGTTACCCAAGTGTGTTACCCAAGTTCCCCTGCTTCTGCTGAGTCAGGTAACAACGCAGTCATTAGATTATTCTTTCGTATTTTTACTTCCTCCGGTCATTTGAACATAATGGATTTAAGGCTGATTTAACAAAATCAGTATATACTTTGTAAAACAGATTTGTTTTTAATTCCATTTGTAGAAACTTTTCCAACAAATCCAGAAAAACAGCATTTTGCTAAGTCCTTCATTTTTGGGTACATTTTTCATTAAGCTACAGAATCAAAATTAACTCACGCTTTCATATTTATGCAAATTAAATGAGCTTATAACACTGATACAAACAAAACGCTGTGTACTTCAATAATGTGGTATATTGGGTCTTTCCTTTGTATTTCCCTAACATGGTTTATTTTTTGTTTGCAGCATAACATAATTTATATTCAGGGTCTTCATCACTGTCACATTATAAACTGGTAGTTTATGATAGACAACTAGAAACAAAGATTCCAGGGAGCCAGGATGTGCAGTGAGGCGAGGGCTGGGTTAATTCTGCTTTTTCAGGTGAGAAATACAAAAGACCCAGAACCCCCCCCCCCCCAGGCACAATAAAACCAAGCCTGCTTAGGTCTCCCGTGCACCAACAGGGTGGGAATGTCCCTGATTAAAATGCCGATTTTTCAGAGAGTCTCCAGAGTTATATTAACAGACAAACATCATTCGCATTTATTTATTTAACAGAGCAAGTCCGAGTGAGGTAAGGTTGTGCAGTTGGTTAACATCGGGGTTAAGGGCCTTGCTCAAGGGCCCAACAGTGGTATGATTACATCGCAGTCCATGAGATTCAAACAAAAGGCCTTCCGGACCTAGGCACACTAAAGCGTCTTAGCCACACACCGCCCAAACAGACGTTTTTTGTTATGCCCTCTGAAGTTCAGTGGAGATCATTTTTCGGCCCACTGTCACAGACCCATAGTTTGCGCCCCTTTTCCATCCAGTGTCACTTTCGAACAAACAGGTAATCAGGCATGTAATGAAAAAGCCGTATGTGCGGGTGGTTTACCATCATATCAATTTGTTGATTTGAACCTGTGAAGCCCCATTCCAGGCCTCCATTAAGATAATGTTCATGGAGGCTTTCACCTTCATTGTGGGCGTGATTAATGTTCAGGGAAGGAAGCTTGCTTTACACATTGGACCTGGTGCAATTATTACAGCTACAGATACAGTGCCTAGTACCATCTAATCTATCTAATGGCGTCGCACTGGCAGTGGCATAACGGTGAAGCAGTGGGAGTTAAAAACCTCAAGCTTGAAAAATACGGCTTATCACTTGATGACACATAGCAAACCCTGGACACAGTTAGCGGCTATGCTAAGGGTTTGAGTGAAGTTTAATAAGCGCCCGATAGATGCCTGAAACACGCCGTGACCCAGTAATGGTCCGTCACTTATGCAGGTCTTTGCACCAGAACCAGTACCAGGCCTGCTAAAAAAATTGCCTTTTTCTGCTTTATTATTATATTTTTTTCCTTTTTGCAGTTTTTGTTAATATCTACTGTATTTATTTGGTGTCAAATCCTATGCCTTTAACAAATGCTGAAATAAAAGATAAAACGCCAACAATTTAAGCTACAAGAAAAGCACCCCTCCAAAAAACACCCTGGATAACAGGCTAGGGAACGTGTAGATCTTCAAAATACAAGAGTGTGGATATACTAACAGAGGGGATCTTAGCAGACGATCCCTACTCTTCATGAGGATGGCTTAGGCAGCACAGAGAGGCCCAGGCACCTGGACATTTCCACAGGAGGATCAATTCTGTCGCGTAACGGCGCTTTCCGGAGATTATCGTTTGCGGCTCTCCATCTGCCGCCAGATCTGCCGAGGAGTCACAGTCTTCCAGTCGGCTGTCACATTCCTCAGCTGTTTCCAGGGATTACCTTCCATCCCAAAACACGTCGTTAACTGTAGCTTCCAAGAATGAAGGACGCGCTGTTTTTTGGGACTTTCTGCCCATCCTGTCTTCAGGCAATCAGACACTGTACTTTTCTGCATTAAGGACCATAGGACCATAGCACATCAACCCAGAATAGACACGGAATTGTTAAGGGGATGCTTCAGAAGAAATGTTTTGGTTAATTGTTTCAAAAGCCCTAATTTGAGATCTAATGATCGACTTCCTTCGTCTTAACAATGCTTAATTAATTCAGTGAAAGGTAGACGGCTCATTTTAATTCAAATTTATGTTCAGGTCTGTTGAAAGCCTGGTCTATGTATCCAGCATAAATAAATTGTTATCATTTAATTCAATGTGCCCTTAAAAATCGATTCATGGATCATAATTCATTCTAATATAATTTTATGAGTATTACATTTAATTATGAGGACCCATTGCAATTATTATTATTAATATTATATAAGGATGTATTATATAAGTATGCAAGGTTTTATGCTGACTATATTTATACGTGTTTTTGATCATTTTAGATTTCTGAAGCTGTTTTCTGAGTATCCTGACCAATGTAAATATTTAGTTTGTGTATATTTATACATACAGCCTAGGTTCATTATAGCTGCCCTTATCTAGGACGAACAGACAAATGAAACAATTAGCACTGCAAGGGAAAGATCTTAACAGTGCAAACAGTGTGTATTAGTGCAACTGAAAATCTCTGGGAATGACGGTACACCACCTCTGGAATATTGACATAGTGACCTGAGTTGATTTGAAACCATAGTTCCCATTGACTGGAATGTGACTCAGTTTTTGTTACTCCAATGCAGACAAATGACTGTCATAACCAGCTAAAAGTATCTTCCTTAATGTTAATCAACCGTTACTGAAGGCGTGGGTTCAATAGCACAATTCACTGAGGGCTCATTATACTGCACAGCGCTACAAATGAGGTACCGCTGTGAAAGAATACGCTTGGGTTAATCCAGGACCAAAGGGCTGAAAGCTAATTGCTGAAGCACCAGAGGCGAGTCTGACGAGAAGAGCTCCTGTCAATCATGATGACTGACATCTCGGTCAAGGGCAACTGGCGAACCAATGACAGAGGTTTGAGGAGGCCGAGCCCCATAACGCTGACTCCACCCATTCTCTCAGTTTACAGCTGTAAAAGAATATAAAATAAATTCAGTTGCTTGGGGGATCCAGGGGCCAAAAGTGAGTGTTTTAGCTAAAAGCTTAATGCACTTCTATCAAAAATGTTAGGCATTGATATAAAACATACCATCAAAAGGGGCAAATTACTCAAATTAAATGTTAAGCTCAATCAATTTTTAATTAGGAAAAAGCTACATTTTTTGAGAATGAGCCAATGACAAGCCAGACCTTCAAGTCTGCCTCGAATAAGAAAACAAGACTCCTTCCAAAGAAATATATTAATTTGGCAAAACCAGGAAAACTTTTTGCATGCCGGGTGGAAAGTTCCGGAAGGGCTCCGTGCATTTCTGTATGCTGTAGCTCCCTGACCGGGAACAAGCGAGGCACTGCCTCAAAATCGAAGATCAAATCCCTTGAAGTGGTGGACATTGATTTCGCAGAAAGCCCCGATCCAGCCAGACTACACAAGAGTGCCCCCAGCAAGTCGCTGACGAGCGACGGAGGTGGGGGTAGCGTAACCGTCCGTGGCACACGCCAACGTGCTGGTGGGTGAACAGGGTTACACACTTCCATTAAGCCCTATTCGGAAGAAATCAGTCAAAAACAATTAATAAATTTGTTACCATGGCAGCAAAGGCCAGTCTGTACACACCTTCCCCAAAGTAGGTTAGGTCAAGGTCATCGCCACTTTTTCAGTTTGAGCTACATTTTTTTGTTAATGAAGATCAAAGATTTTTTTTACTTAACTTTAATTTAACAGTATTCTAATTGTGCTGTACATTTTCCCAAAGCAAATAACGAACAGTTCTGATGTAGGATTAAGCCAAAAAACTGGGAAAGGTATTTCATTTAGAGCCACTTCAAATACATACAACAGAACTGGTCCACATATTTTCTAATTAAAACTGACGTAATAGATTTCAGTGATGGCTAAGTAACATACAGTGACAGTGCCAAATGACTTAGGGGTCAAGGACGTGTTTATGTCACTGCAAACTTAACTGGATAGGCAGTTCAAAATGGGCGAGGGTCCTACGCCATGGGGACTGGGGGGGGGGGGTGTCATGGAGAGAGGATTTTAAAAATCATAACAAAGAGTTGAAAAGGATAACGATGACAAGTATCACCGTAGGACAAATAACAAATGTAAATGTAACCTAATACCCTCCCAGAAAACCTCGCACCTGATAAATTACCTTGGGTCAAATGCTCTGGTATGATTAAGTGTGGGGTGACTCAAATTAAGTTAAGAAATTATAGAAAAATTGTGTTTAACTAATTGAAGATAACATCCCCAGGAAGACTTGTACTATTTCTGTAGGGTGAAAAACAAAAAACAAGAGATTTAGCCAGTCAAAGTACACAGTACTTAGGATGTAAAAAAAAAAATAATAATAGGATTAAGCTACAGCTTAAATTTGTACAGCATTTCATTACCAAACAAACGGTTGTGTATATAGATGAAATGGCTGAAGCTGTTAATTAAAAATGAACTTAAAGCTCAGGTTTTATTGTGACTGAGGGGTGAGGGTTTGGATGCATCCTGAGGTGCACAGGGGGCATAAGCCTGTACTGATATAACATGTATCTGGAAATCACATAAGAAAAAACAGAATAGGAAATAAGATTCATGAGGGACAAGGACGTCAAAAAAATGGCTTCAAAGGTAAGGTGGAATATGTATAATATTAATCCATACATCTTTCATATTGGCCTATCCAGTACCGGGTCAGGAACCTAACCCAGGCAGAACAGGGGACAAGGCTGAGAAACAATTGCAGGGCACATAGGCTCCAGACCCCCTCTGACCCTGAACAGGACAACGGTTACAGAAGATGGATGGGAGGTATATTACCTGTGTGAAGTTGGCCCCCCAAATGTTTCAGATTTCAACCAAACTGGTCGCAATCGCATGTGCCGCGATTGTGCTGGTATGTGCCGTTACAATTTTTGTTTCTGCTGTTTTAGTTTCTGAGATATAAATGATTGTTTACACGGTCACGTGACACCAGCGCGAGGTTAGCCCCCTATTTGGGTCTGATTTCCACCAAACCGATCGCGATCGTGTGTACTGCGTCTGTGCTGGTATGTGCCGTTAAAACTGTCTTTTGT
>JAODKC010000045.1:11675350-11686121 GCA_026777985.1 Mormyrops attenuatus
CAATGCCCCAGCACCAAACGCGACCAGTTAATGCTGGTGTCACGTGACCGTGTAAACAAACATTAATATCTCAGAAACTAAAGCAGCACAAACAAAAAATTAACGACACATACCAGCACAGACGCAGTACACACGATCGACAAGGTTTACGCCTGTGATACCTTGTTTTTCATGTGTATGGCACAACCGTTTCCCATGCTTTATGACTAACATTACTCAGAGCCAATGAAACTGGGGGGGCAGCGTGGGGAGTCAATCCGATTTCAGGGGGAGGGGTGGTAAGTTTTGTCATTGATTTGAATTGTATGTGAGGTTTTTTAAAAGTTTAAATGAGTAAATATTGGTAATTCATTATCTAATAATGTGATGTATCTTCTACTTAACACCACATATTGTATATATGGGGTATAAGCAAAAAGTTAGGACACAATACTGTGCAAATCTGTACACCTCTAGAGCTCTGAATTCTGACACTCTGTCCATTTTTGTTGAAGTACCACATGCAGCCCCTACAGCGCATTTATTTTCGAAGCAGCTAATTCTCACCTAAGCCTATCACACTGGCTTCGGCCGAGCTGATAATTTCCATTCCTATTTCAGCCACACGACAGAGAGCTACCGCTGGTATATGTGACTTGTTCACCAAGTTGTACGGCTCAGAAATTTGACATGAGAGAAGAGTTCAATACCCAGTGAGTGAGGCCACCCGTTTTAGATCCTGTGAAACCATTTCGTAGATCCTCTGCCATTAACAAGGACTCTAAACATCTCAGCGGGGCATATACTTCCCAGTTCCCCACAAGACAACCTCAAAATCCTACTGACAACTTTCTTTCTTAATCATTCTTGAAAGACTATGATACATGCCACAGTATACAGCATGTACTGGACCCAGCTCAAGAATTATGGCACCCTTCACGAAAATGAGCAAAAATTGTACAAAATAAACAACACACATCTACTTTGGCTTTTGGGAATGTTGTATAATTTTATTTTGATTCAATCTTTCATACACAAAGTATAAAGCACATTTTTTCCCCTGTAAATCATAAGGCTCAAAATGTATGTAATTCTTTAATAAATAAACTGTGTGACCTTAAGGACACACAAAAACTGAGGCATAGAAATAGGAGAGTAAAATCTGGTACAGAGACGCAGTGGGTAGTTCTGAGACCTCCCCATCCAAGGTTATTGGCCTGTGTCCCACCCACAGCTCTGTGCGTGTGTGAAGTCTCTATGTACTGATGTTTTTCTATAAAATGCAGGCAGCCTCGTGGCCAAGCCTTTTAGCTAAGTAACATGCACGTTAAGGAATATTTATGAGCAGGGACAGAACTTTAAGTGTAGATATAATGTCTTGTGTGATCAGACTATGAAAGTGAAGCACATGGCTGGTTCACTGCTCTGTAAAATTTCCCTGGAAGCGTTTCAGGTACCATTTCATTTACATTTTAGTAAGAAATCAGACCCATCACCTGCTGTCAGACCTCGGCCAGTACTGTAATAAAGCAAATAGCTTTTTATATACTATGGGCAACATTCTGGCATCAGGAACGGTTGATTTTCTTTTAGCGTGTCACCCGTTTCTTGTCTGTCTGCCAGAAGCCGCATCTGGAATCCTCCATTCAGATCAGCGCAACATGGTTTTCCCGCGCCCATCATCACGGACATCGATTTCTGAGAACTCCGTCTCTGGGTTTGTTCTGGCTGACTGTAAATGCTGGTGTTTTTTTTCTTCTTTCTGTTAAATCACTCTCCTTGGAAAAGGTTTAGTGTTTTTTGTTGTTCAATAGCAGGGACCTGAAAATCGTGTTCCATTAGCATGACTCGAGGTCCATGCGGGCTAAAAATAAGTGTCTGTAATGGCCGCGATGAACATGTTCACCCCATGGTGCATGAGTCTGTTCTGTGGTGCACACTCCTCCTGGGTCCTTCACGGATCGGGATGCCATACCTGTGAACGGGGGCTTCTTTCCTCCCCCCCATTTTACAAATTGGCCAGCAAGTGTGAGGAAAATAGCTAAAAATGTAAGGGGGGGGGGTGGGAATGAGGACATAAAAATAACAGTGAGTGTCTGCCAATGATCTCTCTCCCATCCTGTTTCTTGGTGACATAATCATGGTGAATTTCCACACTGTTGCACCTGTCGTGTAACAGAGCTCCGACGTGACAGATCGATGATTCGATTCCTGGTGTCCCCATTATGCACCGACGTCTGCGATGGACCGGACAGTTAAACTCCATCAACTCCAAGACTGTCATTTCCATGTCTGTGGGTGATGTCGTCCATCTTAACTAACTTCTCGCTCAGTAATAATTGTCATCAATGATCCCGAATGAGCTTGGGGGGGGGGGCACCAGAAAATGACTCCCCCACATTCAATCGATGGGAAAACGCGAGACACGTACCTCGATGGTTCATTTGTTCAAATGAGGTAATTAGAGGAGTTCCGAAACATCGCAGTTGCTTCGGCAACGGTTTCCCGCCAAAGTGCGGTGGTTATTAAAATGTCACTGTGCAGACTGGCCCAGATGAGTCCAATTAGACACGCAGATTTTAAAACACTGTTTATGCCATGAACTCCGCAAAACAGAAGGATATTCTCCTATCCCTGCTAATTGGGAGTGCTAGAATCTGGCAATTCCCCAAAACCATAAAAAGTTATTTTCGTTCTGAAAAAATTCGAGAGCTGAAAAGTCACATTAATGATTGTGATACAATTTCCAAGGTGGGTTTCTTCAGGTAGGAACGCTCATTGTTACAATAAACCAGCCCGCCCCCCCCCCCCCCAGACTCCTAGCAACCAAAGGCTTAATGTTTCATCGATGCCTCAACCCCAGGGATCCAGGGCGACAGGTAGCTGCAGAGGAAACGAGGTCAAAACGTGACGACAGACACGTCGATTTCCTCCTTAATCTTTCCATTCTGACATTTTATCTCAGCTGAGGCTGTCTAGGATTAAAAAAATGTGGTCTGATGGATCTCTCAAAACATAAATAATAATAGAAAATGTTTTTTCATTTTATGTTTTGGAAAGTTTTCCAGAGCAAAAGTTTAAGAAGAAGGTTAAAGAATTGCATAAGAGTAAAACAGACAATTTGAAATTCACAGCACATATAACACGGGATACCGCCGAACCTCGGGCATTTGCGAAACAATGCCAGCGGCCCTCGGACTCAGACAATAGGCACCGTAAATCTGAATTAGACACTATAATAATGAAGACACGGCGCTGGCTGCGAAGAACTCGCGCTCATCTATTTCACACACATTTACATAACGAGTCCAAAATTTAGCTTAGATAGCTCATCACAACTGGACCTGTGCAGGAGGATAAATTCGTAACAGATTTTTGATTTTTAATATATCAGAAATAAGATTGTTTACCTACAGTGCAGTAGCAAAAGAATATTAACAAAGCATAACAAGCCCAGCAATCGCCCATCTGATAATATATGACACAGCAGCAAAACGACACAGAGAACACCTTTTAATTATTGTTTATCAAATATCCATTACAGGCTGAAACATTATGAAACAACACGCCCACAAACTCCACCGCTAATGGCCAAAGTGCAAATACCATCGGTGCGCAAAAACGTATAGTAGGCACCGTTGTGTCAGCTAAATGAACAGTAATTATAACAGATATAAAAGATCGTTTGCATGTGCACCCGAATTCGTCTGTGCAGAAAAACAAGCTGTTAAAACTAAATCTGATTAGTTATCTGTCTGAGCCACCATATTTCATGAGTTTATAAACCTTTCTGAAATCGGCGGTAACAGAGGCATGGTTCACAGGTCACGGACAGGCACATGCGCGACCCTCACCGCCTCCTGACAGACTTCCTCAGAACATCTGACCTTAAACCGCAAGTCAGAGGTTAGTGTGGCTCAGGCTAAGTGACAAAGCTAAATAACAAAAACAGCCAACTGTCACGTTAAAAGGGCAAGTCAGAGGCGACAGGCATCAAAGCGTCTTAGAAATTCGGATTCTCCTGTCAGTTACATTTGCAGTTATACTATAATTATTTTTTTTTGTAGGAGGTGAAAATTGGTTTTACTTATTTCCTTGATATTTGATCTCCAGATAAAAATGTGAAAAAACAGCATGTTAATGGAAACCAGTGGTGGAAACTTCAGGTCCAGAAAGTAGAAATCCAGACCAAGAATTTGTTTCAACCACCTAGCTGAATATAAAGAGTCACACGGTCGCAGGGTACTTAACTGGCTGGTTGGTCGTAACGTTCCACCTTTGATGAAATGCCCTTTGTCTGCATCTTAACGGAAACTTCCAGATTGCTGTCTGTGGTCATACATAACCTACGTCATGGGGACTGGGGGGGGGGTCAAGAAAAATGGCAGCAATGTGTAGCATCCCACCATTGTTGTTATGGTCCTTGTCATTAGTACACTGAATGCAGCGCCATTGAAGTCTTCACTCACAGTAACTCATTTCGTTTGAAAAGCTGAGAGGATAAACATCTTCAAGTTAACAACTAAAAATGTGTTTTAAAAACCTGTATTACAGCCGTGCAATTATTTCAAACCTGCCACCAGCGAAAGGACATGCCATAAATTAAAACAATCCTCTCTGACAACAAAATCATTTTCATCATGGCCATGCGCCTGGAGTTTCAACACAGATGTATTTCTAAGTTACGTGATGGAGAGAAAGTAAGCCGCAGCCACAAGCAGTCCCACAATCGTCCGTGCGGCGCGTACATCCAGGAGGTAAATCCGTTAAGTCCCACGCACGGCTCGAGGAACAGGAAATCAATCTCTGTGCGAAAAGTGAATTAGGGGCGGAAAGTTAATTTCAAGTCAGTCTTATGCATCTGTCCATTAATTATGACAGCCTGGATCATTTCCTGTTACTTGGAAACCGAGATGCTCAAATTCCCATCCCAAATGTCATACGTTCTAAGGATACCTCCCATCACGCTTTCATCTTGCCATCTGTTTCCAGAAAAGTTATTTTGAATTTTTATTTTGGAAGATATGCAGATAAAACCTAAATAAATAACATCCAAGAATTCAATTATTTCATGTTTGTTTTTTTTTCTTGTGTACTGCATTCTTGTTTTATTTGCCTCTTTGAACTTAAGACAAATAGATGGAGACACATGTCATTGAAGCTGAAATAATTTTGAGGTAAAACCAGGGATCGACAATCGAGTCCACCAAGTATGTGAAATATGACCTGGGGAATCCGACTTGGATTGGACTTGGATTGGACTTGGATTGCTCCATACAAGATCTTCATCAATGCTGCCTAACTCCAGTGTACGACGTCCCAAAAGGTGTCTATGACTAGAATCCAGAGTCTGTGAGAGAGCATGCCCAAATCCCTTTGCTTCCGAGCACCTAATAGTCTGTTTCAACAAGGGCTGCATATTCTTACTCCAGTGAATCTGTGGTATTCACGTCCTATTTGTGCGTCATTTTATATCAGTCGCAAGACCTTGTGAACAATATGGTCTGCCCTTCTCTAGAAAATTCTTGGTAACGCTATACTTAAGGCCATGTTTTTAATAATTTTAATATTTATAATGCATTATAATGCATTCATAAAGCATTATAAACATAGCTATAAATATCAAAAGGCATAACACATTATAGCCATGTGTATTATGCATTATGAATGCTTTATGAAGCTCCCATCTATAATACACTATAGGTATCTTCATAATGCATTATAATGGTTGGTATAAGCATTAAGGATGCTTTGTACTGCATTTCCTGCATGTAATGCTTCATGAATGCATTATTATTTGTTATGAATGTGTTTATAAATTACTACAAACATGGCCTTAATTAAAGTGTTACCACATTCTTCCTGAGTCTTCAGGCCTTCCAAAACCATGGTCTTCGCTGGGATGATTGAGGTCATTCATCTTTGTCACTGGGCCTAATAATCACAGTATGCTTTGCTGCAGAAATAGTGTATGCTGGATGATTTTGGGTCCTAGGTTGGCGGAGGGGGGCAGGTTGGGGGGGTGTGAGGCTTACAAGGCTCAAGACCCGAATGTTTTAACAAAGCCTCATTTTATTTTCCTTTCTTTTAAATCACTTCGATCATCACCGTCATCGTGTGATGCTACGTGGCTATTTTTGGGCTAAGCCCCTGGTATCCACTAACCTTAGTACGATCCCTGCTTCAGACTGCTAACTGCTACACCACCACACATGAGCTACTCCTTCCCATAATGCTATACTTCTGGGGCACGATGTCAGCTTGGTCACGGCACGCTGTTGTGGGTTACATCACCAGGGCCTTTCCACGACTCACACGGCACCTCTGTCTGTTAAATATTTCTTCTGGCACGTCTCACAGTTTATTTTTCGGCATGATAAGTCCAGAGCCCCTGGGGCTCTAGGGGCCTTAACAGGGCCCGTCTGCCACTGGGTTTGTATTCCCAGTTGCTCATGATAAAGTGAGCCTCGACCCGCCCCTCCGGCTGTTCAGGGGAACGAGCTGAACTCTGGGGGAACAAAAACCTTGCCCTCTCGTTTCCATCAGGATCATTATTACGTGAACACCATCTACACTGTGCACTTTACATAACACTGTCAAAATAAAAGCAAAGTTAATAGACCTGCCTTACGTCTAAAAGAATGGGGGAATTGAATAAACAAAACCTACCACTACTTTTGGTCAGTAGTTTTGGTACTGTAACATCTAAAAAGAAATGGCATTCGATTTGTAATTCAAAGTGTTTATGTGTTCTGTTCACCCTTTGTGACATATTGATAAATTGCGTTGTATCATTAATGCACATTTCGTTCGGCAGCACTGCTCCCAGAGTGAGGCCACAAATGGAATTTGCTCCCTCTCTCAACAGAGAAAACGTTTCCAATAGAGCAGGGCGATACGGAGGGCAGGAAGCAGAGAGGGAGCGGAGTGGAGTCATGGCACCTCCATTCAATTATTTCAGCAACACACAGAAATTCACCAACAGAAGTGCAGGGTGCAGGATAAGGTTCGAGAGTATCCCAGCAGGCTCAGGCACCAAGGGTAGAGATGCATCAGTAGGTAATAATCGCCCAATGTACTGTTAAAAATATATCAGCATCTGCCAAATGTATCAATCTTTGCCAATATTGCAACTTTATCAATATTCAAAGTTAGCAGCACTAGAGATAAAGACACAACTACTGAAATAATGGAGATGATTGCATTGGACGATCTAAGTAATGAGCTAAGGCTCATTTACAGTAGCGGAGCACCATGCAGCCCAGAGACGAACTGCACCCGCTGAGTCAAGCCGCTGGTCAAAGCCAAAGCCCTGGATCTGTGAGGCCAGTGCACAACATCTGCGAGCTCCATGCAGCAGAAGGTAAATATCCAAACAGTGCTGTGTAGCCTGATCTCATTACCAACATGTCCTATGTTCGTCGTCGCAGATAACAGACATTTAAAAAATAAAATAAAATGAAGTTCCGTGGTCAGCAAATAAAGCACGTTTAGAGTCTGAAGCCAGGCCCGACACAGGGTAGCTTTATCTCTCCCCTGGATGAGATAAATCCTGGGTCTGCAGTAACTTATGCTGCAGAAGAGCTTGAGGCAAATATCTCCCCTCCCACAGACTCTTCTCTTGTCCAACAATATGAGGAGAACTGCCTGTCAACCCTGTTATGGTGGATTGTAAAGCAGCTCTGATTACAAATGACCATATTAAGGAAGCATTACAAATCGACTTTGGGGGGATTATTCAAAAACTTAATTTTCTTAATGACAGAGCGGATTTTCCCCATTCAGATCCTTCTCATAGTGCATTTGATTAAACATTAAGGCTGCGTTTCCCAACCTGGTCCTTGAGGACTCCCAGGCGACCCACGTTTGCTCCCTCGCAGCTCCTGGTAAAAGCGTGGGGTGACCGGGGGCCCCAAGAACCAGGTTGAGAAACTGCATTATGAAACCACAACTGGGTGGTGTTTAGCTCAGCTGTTTTAACATCTGTGTTCCTGTCCAGAAGGTTGTGAGTTTGAATCTTGCAACCAGCGCATTGATCATATCCTGATTGTAGATATATTATCCATTTTTTTATTGTCATGTGTATATAGTACAAAAGTTTCCTTTACAGTATAGATCCAACAAATATAAGACATTTCGGTAAAGAACATCATTCTACTGTTTACTGAAAACAAAAAAGAAGCCTTCAAAGAAAAGAACACGGCCCCTACAGTCAAACATGGAGGAGGTTCACTGATGTTTTGGGGTTGCTTTGTGGCTTCAGGCACTGGTTGTCTTGACTGTTTGCATGGTTTTATGAAATCTGAAGACTATAGTACCAAAGAATTCTGGGGCGCAACGTAGGCCTCTGTGTCAAAAAGCTGGGTCTCAGCCGGAGGTCATGGGCCTTACAGCAGGACAATGACCCAAAGCAAACTTCATAAAGCACCCAGAAATGGTTTAAGACAAAGTGCTGGAGAGTTCTGAAGGGGCCAGCAATGAGTCCAGATCTAAATCCCATAGAGCACCTGTGGAGAGATCTAAAACCAGCAGTTCGGAGAAGGAACCCTTCAACTCTGAGAGGCCTGGAGCAGCTGGCAAAGGAAGAGTGGTCCAAAATTCTAGTAGAGAGATGTAAAAGACTCACCGATTGTTACAGAAAGCAATAAAATCTGTTATTTCCTCCAAAAGGTGTGCTACCAAGTATTAAGTTGAGGGTGCCAATAATTTTGTCCAGGCCATTTTTGACATATTGTGGGGAATATCTCAGATTTGATTTCTTCCTCTGCTTTTTATGTTCCTCCAGTGCCAACAAGAGAAAGAAATATCACAATACCAAAGCATTTGTAATGGCAACAATTTTCCAATTGTTACACGCAACAAAGTGGTGCATTTTCTGACATAAATGCAGGGGTGCCGATATATTTGGCCATGATTGTACTTTCTGTTCAAAGTCAGTGTCTACACATGCTTTTCAATGCCAGAGTATAACATACTTCAGGTCTGACCGCTAATCGAGGCGCAGTTGCAAATGCAATAAACATTAGCTATGGCAATGACACAGGTTTGATGGGGTTAACTTTTAAAGCAAATTAAGTCAACCACTAATTACTATGCATAAAAGGAAATATCATTCAAAATAACAGCCCAATTACAGGCCAATTAAGATGTAAGTAGGGGCGGTAATTAAAAGGAGCCCTCCAAATTGAGTTTCAGGCTGAGCTCACTGCCTGACTTGAATTCCATTTCTCTCACCGCCCATCCCTGCAGGGAGATGTTTCACTTCACCTCTGCTCCCCTCTGTCTTAATGAGCATCCTTCCTTTAACCTATTAACTTTCCCAGCACCAAATATATATTTTTAGGGGTCCAAACACCAGTGGTGTGGGATCTCGGTTCTTTTCTTGGTTGGTTTTTGCTCTGTTGGCTGAGGATGCCATGTGACACTTGGCCAGTGACTGAAGTTCCTACATGAACATAGCTTCCAGATGTCAAACAGAAGGAAATGCAGAGGACCCTCTGCTTCTTCAGGTCGGTCTGTCCCTGGGTTGGCAATTTAGAGACACCATTCAGCCTCGATGGCGTGTCTGTGTCCCACCAACCTATTTATTAGCCAGCCTATTCATTTTCCAATGGTAGGTCTTGAATCTGTGAGTGACGGGAAGGGATACTCCAGGGGCCAATCAGATTTCAGCTGGGGCCAGTGCCCCTGTGGTCCAGCCCCTGTAGGTTCCCAGTATTGATTGGTTCTCTTTAGGCACATTCACACCAAAGTTCCAGTACCTGGTCCCTGGGCTGTCACTACTGTGTGTCGCTTTCACACCGTACAACATAACTTGGACCTCTATGTTAAATCAGCATGGGAGATGCAAAAAGCTCACAGGTTAAACTTCACACATTATTCGAAACTACATCACCACCCCAAAACCCAAAATGGAGAATGAACACGTTGTTTTGTTAAATTATTTGTTAGCTGTTTGTTAGTTATTGGGGGGAGTGATTGTGACCAAAATGGGAGACATTTTATTCATACAAACTGCAACATTATTTCATTGTATTTCATTGTAACATTGTATTTCATTATTAAATCTGGCTCGCAGATTGATTTTTTTGTTTCACAGAGTAAAAAATGGTGCAGTGTATTCTGCTAATTAGCACTGGCAAGTTTCATCACCAGCATTGGTGATATTAGGCAAAAGAGTATCGGCTCTGCTAATTAAATCGCAAGTTAGCGCTGATGCTTGTGATCAAACAATCATCATGCTATCACTGTAAATGCCTCCCTAGTAGTTTGTGTTCAAACCAAAAAGTACAGAGTTTGGACTAGATATTAAAAAAGGACTCTGTAACTGCCTTTGAGGAACTACAATTGGGCCGAGTTCCTGCAGTGTGAACACGTCAAATGTCTCTGGTTCCAGAAGAAGGTTCTGGTTCCAAAAAAAAAGTTCCTGTGATGTGAAAGTGCCTAAACTCAACACTGTCTCAGCCTCAGAGGAAAAAAACATAGTTTATTCACACTTAACAGGAGCAGATTATGGAAATGGCCCTTTTAATGGTGAGGTGCCTTTCTCACCTCCTATTTTTCTCTAATAGACACTGCATACCACCTTTTTGTGGCTGTTCATTTATTCTCCAGGATGTGCTTCGGGAGGTTTATGGAGATTTTAGGTTGTCATAACAACTTGGCACAATGAACTTCAATTGGGTTTGAATCTTCTGCTCCACCAGCTTAGTAAGCTGGTGCTGAACCAATAAAAATGGAGGTACACTATAGGGGAGTGGCTTCTGGTGCTGAACCAATAAAAATGGAGTTA
>JAODKC010000045.1:11702114-11720735 GCA_026777985.1 Mormyrops attenuatus
CAGGACATCGGGCTACCACCCCTACCCTATGGAAAGATGCCCAGGACATCGGGCTACCACCCCTACCCTATGGAAAGATGCCCAGGACATCGGGCTACCACCCCTACTCTATGGAAAGATGCTCAGGACATCGGGCTACCACCCCTACTCTATGGAAAGATGCCTAGGGATCTTTCACTACCTCAGCGAGTCGGGATCTCGGTTTTACGTCTCATCTGAAGAACGGCACCATCTTACAGTGTGCCAGTATGGAGAGCCACATGTACCACAGGATGGGCTAACCTGTTGGCCACACCAGCTCTTTCATTCATTCAGGCAGAGGTGGCAATTTCAGGTCCAGAAAGTAAAAATCCAGATCAGGATTTTGTTTTAACCAACCAGCTGAGCGTAAAGAGTCACAGTCAAATAGGGCAGCCCCCACCCCCCCACGTGCCTGACATGGAACCTGTATTCTGGCAATTTAGCGAGCGACACACACATAGCAGCAAAGAGCGTTCTTCACAGACGGCCTGCTGTCGGATTGATTTTTGTCACTTCAAATCCAAAGGTCAGGCAGCTCAACGTGTAATTTGTAATACCTTCACATAAATGGCAGCTCTATAATGGAAAGTGATCATGTTAAGGCGCTCTGTGAAATATCTTTACTGAAGCCAATTGTTTAGTCATTTATATGCGTGCTTATTCAACCAGTGTATATTTTCGAATGTTTTTTTTTTTAATGAAAATGAATCTCCCTCACAATAAATGTTCAGGAAAGACAGAAAGCATTTCTCATTTTTAACAGTGACTCCGAAGATAGGAGTGTAACCATGGCACAGTACCGCACTTTTATTAACAAGAGGAACGGCTTTGTCCCGACATCAGTTCAGTGTCTACCTGTAATTACAGAGCTTTTAACCATTTTAAGGCAGGGAAATGGAAACTGCAGCCTCTCTTATGAAAGCAAAACATGATATGAAAAATCTGGTACAGAGAGAAGTTGCAGTACAGGCCATACCGTGACTATGGTTATGTAACCAAGGGGACTGCGGTTCTATTTAACAACATTGCTGGAGCACAATGGGAATCGCCAGTCATTATTATCACTAGGTGTTTTAATAACCTTTGGGAATATCAGCTAGCATCACTAATATTCATTATGCAGATAAGTCTTTGACCAGAGGGTAGGTGGACGACCTTGACCACTATACTAGTACCAAAAACTGAAGAGTTGCTGTTTGTTTATGCCGTAGGGATGTGAAAGGAACAATTTAAATTCAGACCGAGTGGCAGCAGAGCAGTATTGTTATAAATTAACTGCCAATCAACTCTTGTATTAATGCTATTATAAATAACGATAAGTAAAATTTATGTGAAACAATGAAAACAATGTTGAAATACGTTGAAACTAACTTCTAACTAACTAATCTACTAATCCAACAAACTGTCCCGATCCCTTCAATGTTCATATACTTAAACATACGCTTTTTGCGTGCGATGTAATTGCAGAATGTAAATCCTTTCCTGCTCCCGTTCATCTACAATCTTAAATGTAACATACAGGCAATCCCCAGGTTATGAACAAGATCCATTCCCTAAGTCTATATTTAAGTCGAGTTTATAGGTAAATCGGAAAGATGAAAATGTGGTACATAATAAATAAATAATAATAATACAGAAATAATAAATGTAACTACATACCATACTGTAGCTCCAGCTGTGGAACTGCTGAAGGCCCACAATGTTTTCATGAGCGTCACAAAGTAGCGCGTGTGTTCGTTATTACAAACCTTCGCATTTAACTGATTTTTTTATACAATAGACTAAATGGTAATCCGAGTTGTAGTGGTAAGTACGAGATGTCTGTAAGTCGGACGTTCTTAACCCAGGGACTGCCTGAAAGATAATTCAATGATTCAGTTATACAAGTGACTTTTAGGAACATACCAGGTTTGAGAAGATCTGGGAGTCACCTCTCAGTGGAGTGATGTTCTGTATTCCAGCAGTCAACCAAGGCACGCTCTTCTGGAGTTGTCATTGTGTCAGAGAACTGAGAAGCAAGAGGCAACACTCAGACTTAATATTTGTGCATCACCAGTAGCTGAATTCTAATACGCTAACCCACATCCTGGGTTTTTTTTTTTAAACTCAATCACTTATAGCGGCAAAACAAACGTAACGTTCCGAGTTCTGAGAGCTGGCCTCCACCTTAATGAAGTGCTGTTCATGACTCCAGCAGCCACCTGGAGGAATCCCCTCTGTTTTTCAGCATTTTTCAGTGCTGTTTATGGGCGTCACAGCCACAGTAATTCAAGATCTTGCAGGATTTATCCATGTGTCACAATGCCACATGTGTCACACGTGACAAAGAGCAGTGAGATTCAGGGCCTTTAGAGTGGTCATGTGAGCGACAGGTGAATCAAAATATGGCTGCATTCATTTAGTCCATAAAAAAAAAAGACAAAAACAGGTCGCACTTTGCTTGATATCGTTTAATTAATTGAACGTCACATTTAGTCCAAGAACTGTCACATGTTAAAGGGTGTAAATTATACTCACTAACAAATGAGTGTATTTTACTCTGGTGGTGTTTTGATGTTTGATGGCATTTATGTCTAAATGATTTCATTACTAATTGATTGGCTTCTCATTATGTTGTTGCTGCATGAGAGACACCGTGGGATGATGGTGTGGGAAGGTGTCTTTACATCATACATACATAAGATCAAAGTGAACAAATGTTTTAAGTGCACATTCACGCAGCCGTCGGTTACTAGCCAATAAAATCACAGCTTTTTTCTAAAAGTAAGTTTTTATTTCACCAAGCAGTCCTTCCTGTGCCACGCTCGCCATCTGGAACATATTTACGACAGCGCAAATCTGTGTTTGTAATTAATCAGCTCACCCCTCGCTACACCAACAACCGAATCCGATGAGATCTAGGCAGAGCCGGTTCGTGCTGTGATGGGACCTGCCGTGATTTCGCAATCAGAAGCATGGCGTGCCGGGGGGGGGCTGGAGGGCTGGGGGGACCGGGGGCGATGAGACTAAATGCCGCGGCTGGAAATAACAGGGCTGCAGGTCAGCATGATTGGCTGCGTGGTGCTGAGCACGGGTATACTTACCCCACCAGACATAAACAAGGACATGAAATTAAATAAAAACAGAAAGGCAGATGGACAAATTTAATCCCCAATGGTCAAAGAGCCCCAAACAGCCCGCTCTTCCCGTTTCTTGCAGTGACCCCTTGAAAAGAATGTAACCGTTAACCTTAAAATTTTATGTTTTTAATCACCAAACCCATCTGTTGCTACATTTGAGAACTGATCTCATCACCTCCTTAGCAACTCCTTGACAACGGAATGTTTATATCGAATCCCATCTTCATTCATGTGGGCGGACTGCTGTTATCTTGCACGCAGAGTCAGAACGCGGGGTGGTATGTGGCTCATTGGGCTAGAACGCAGGCTCTGTGATCAAAAGGTTGTTGGTTCAAATCCCACAGTAAGCCACAATCACCATGGGGAGCTTGAGTAAGACCCCCAACTACTCCAGGGACTGGCTGACCCTGCTTTATAAACTAAATAGTGCTCTGGATGAAAACATCTGATAAACTAATAAAATGCAGAAGAAAGTTTAGACTGCAGCTCATTTCCAGGGGGAAACAATTATTTTGCACACAAACATTCCATAAATTCATAGACATAATATATACAACGCTGCTTCAATACGATCATTCCATTCAGAATGTTGCTGAAGTTCATACCTCTCTCCGTCAAGCACTTTCAAAATTCCGCACCCCACCTGCTACCCCCCTCAATCTTACGTTTAGACCAATTTTTTAATCATTGAGGGGAAATAAAGGAAAGAAACCGCAGCGCACCTGATATCCCCAGGCAGTGTCCCACTGCAGCGCTAAGTGAGGCCCCCTGGTCGCGGCTTCCGAGATCAGAGGAGCGTCACTGTAATGACCCCGTTCACGGCCCGCTGTGACCCCGGAATGCAGTGGCAACAGCTGAATATTTAACACTGCAACATTACGAAAATCCCAGAGAAAGCACTGGTCTGCGGGGCCCCACAACATCTGGCCGCTCATCTTCCTTAGGCTTCTCTATTTGTACTGCATTATGAATCTGTAAATATCCTTTTAAAGAGCACTTTTCCTGTTCATTATGTTCATCTCATCCAGGCCTCTCCTGAAATGTATTCCACTACACAGCATGAATGCACATTAAATGAAATGCGTTGTGTCACTTGACATCTGAATGGCAACCACAGTGAAAAGAACATTACTTCAGCCCCCATGGTCATTGGCTTTTTTTTTAGTTTATTACATAAACTGAAAACGCTGTGCTGATGTAGTAAACACAGAAAGTAGGCGTTTTTGCTATTGATTTTCTCAAAATAAACAGTGTACGTTGTTACTAATGGGGTCAGTACCTAACATCATAATTCCTAAACAAAAACCTTACTTCCAAGGTTATTACTAAGAGTAAATCTGAACTTTACAGGTAAATATATGAATATATTTAGTGGGAAAAAACTTAACTCGATAATAATTGAATATTTATTGACTCTATTTGATAGATTACAGCAGAACAAAGGAAAAAAACTGACCTTGTTCTCATCTTTCAACCTGAAGAAGGAATTCTCTCTTATATGGGGAAGAAAAAACTTTTCCCATTATCTACTGGTTTATGTAATGTTCCCTGCAATGGTCAGGAGTCCCACATGAGTCTTAGACTTACTGGGATAGGCCCAAGATCGCTTTGGTACTCTTTGGGTTAAAATATAATATTCTTACTGTGTCTTCCTGCTTGTGGATTTCCTTGCAATTAAAAATTACTCTGAAATGCACAACCACTGTTGACATGATGTTATGACAAAAAAAACCCCTCAGATTATTAAGCATGGAAATATTTTGCAACAACCTTTACCCAATATGGGGGGATGTATATGTGTGGTCATTGTAAACAGATTGCAGTCAGGGTTGTGTGTTCAGTTATTCCTAGAAGGGATTTCCCAAGCCTGCATTATCAAGACATACCATCTGCCACCAAACATCTTTGTGCTACTTTTCATTTTGGCTTCAGGGACGGTCACTGGCCATCCAACTGCTGCGCCCAAAATAATATGGACACCCCCGTGTGTAAATATCATGCTAAATATGGTGACTACCAATAATATAAGCAGACATAGAATGGAATTTCAAAATAGAAAAATGTTCACCTTTCTATTGAGTCCCACTTAGAAGTTTCTATATTTGTAAGTTAACTTCTATGTAAGGTTATTGGTGTAGTAGTAGCATGTAGAATACTGTTTAGACATTAGCATAAGTTTGATGTTTTTAAAATGGTAAGACAACATGTGAGATTCCCAGCATATACAATTTTGTTTGAATTTTTAAATGTCTCTGATGTTCAAATGCCAATCACTCTATAAACGCAGAAACTGAAGATCAATAAAAATGTTCTTTTTAAAATTTCCCCTTGGGCTTTAATAAAGTCTGTCTGTTTGAGTCCATCTATCCATCAAGATTTCTTTTTTAATGGTCTATGAATCCTATAAGGAACGTATGAACTTGGTTTACATTCTACAGGTCTCATAAATCAGTCTAGCTCAAAGTTTTTTTCTGGCTTATTGGTAAAATTCTGATCAATACTGATTTTACGTTTAGCGTTTTTTTTTTTTTTTTTACAGTATTATACTGTGAAAATACCTGCATGTACCTCCTCAACACATTTTGTTCAGTCTTGCGATCATAAGATTTTTGACAGCTGACTGAATTCATTCTGCTTACTTTCCTTTCTTAACAACGCCGTGATAATTCCTGAAATGCGAACGGTAGCAGAGTGATAAATTTGATGCTCCGCTTCATTTTATTCCATTAATATGCAATTCATATAAATATGGAAATAATTTCTGTATATTTTCCCTCCAACTCCAGTTTGCCTCACACTGTCAGCTGGTGCCTTTTTAAATAGCATATTTCAAATGATTCACAATCCCATTAAAAAGCAAATGCAAAACCGAATTTATAGGACTGAATGCATGCTTCCAATAAACGCTTTTGCCATCTCGTCCATTTCTCTAATGGATTTGTTTCCATAAATCGTGACCATGCCAACATCCACAAACATATAGGGTATCGGAGACCTGTGTTCCTGTTATTTAAAAAAAAAAGATTCAAAACGGTTAGCATCTCAACACTTACTTTTTACATACAGCAGCCTAGAGTTTAACCCACTAATACAGCTGGAGATTGTACCAGATTTGTCCTGGTTAAGTACCTTATTCCATGGATCTACTGCAGTAGCCCTTGTAGGAGCTACAGCTAACAGCCCGCAAGGCTAAATCCTTAACCCCGATACTCCCTAAAACCAGATTAGCTCCAGTGTCAATTCCATACGTTTCATTTAACTCACATCAGAACGCAAGAACTTTACTTGATTATAGAGGAAGCGGCTGACCTTTATTTCAAAATGCAAGATGTATTTTAAGACACAATTGGCATGTTCAAGATACTTGACATTTTCCATTTCTTGCCATCCTGGTGAGGTGTGAGATATTTCCAATATCAGGATGGTATCAAAGATTCTCTTCTGTTTCCTGTGGCAAAGGATCTGATGTGAAATTTAAACACCTGCTCCGTAATATCGTCATAGCGACATCATTACTATTCTGAACCTCATAACTGGTTAATTCATATGAGAACATTACAATAGGCCTATTTTATTATGGGACATATAGGATATTAATAGAACATAGATTGTGATATATAGATGATGTTAATAGCACTAATCATGTATTATTAAGAAAGCTCTTTCTGTGCAAGTATAAATGGAAAATGACTAAATATTTAAGGCTTAAAAATGTCCTATGTCCTAACACTGTATATTGCAGTGGTCAAAACTACACACACTTAGTCTCCGACAAATTTTATTTCGCTCCAAGCGTTTACTCAAGAACAGACACTTTCACCGTAGAAACCGTGTTGAAAGAGAGACGCACAGGGAAAAGTGCAATGGGCATGCAATTCAACAGTTATGAAGCAGCTTTAAAAATCAAATCTCAACAAATCATTTTAAGCACCGAGCATTTCATTCACAGGGTGCAGTGAGATTCGCAAACGACTTACTCCGGGCGCTGGTTTGAGTTCACCCAAGCGGGAAAAAAAAATCGAGTCTGATATATTTAAACATTTACATTTCTCCCCTTCAACAACTGAAAGATTTAGATTATTCATGACTGTGATTTTACCTCAGCAAGTGTTTTTCAAAATTAATTTTACCAGAACATACAGAAGCCTCATCAGAGTGCTTGAGTTTGCATGGTGAAGTCCGGTTCGTCCTAGAATACTAACAAGTTACACAACAAAGTGATTCTGAAAAGACTCTGCAATTTTGATACCAAGCTACAAATAAAATGAACGTGTTTAAAAATATATTAATCTGTCGTGGGCTAGCTCAGTGTGGCTGGACACTAGCTAGAGAGAAATCAAATCGAGTTTACTTAAAAGCTAACAAATGCATAAAAATCTGGCTTTGGACACGAGAAAATTTAGACAAGAAGTCTTTTGTAATCAATATAAGGTTTTTTTTTTTTTTTTGACCCCCCATAGTAATGGAGGAATATTGCTCACGCAAACTGAACGTGCAACAGGCAGAAGCCCAGGTAGAATAGCGATGATCATGTGACTTCGATGCCCTGCTGTTCCTCAAAAGCTACATCTACAGTGTCCAACACCGAGAACGTCCTGCAGGACTATGTAAACCCTCAGTGTTAAATTAGCAATTCCAATTATGCTAATCATGTGGACTGAAATCCCCTCCAGGGTGTACAGTACCTCTGCCTTTGCGCCCTGTGCTGCTTGGGAGAGGCTTCGGACTCCCCAGTGGCCCTGTACAGAATAAGCTGCTGGAAGATGGACAGATTTGGACTTGACCAATAAAACAGAGGTTTTGCATAGCTACCAATCAGCTCAGAGCCAGCAATTACAAATCATATCGATTCAACATGGCGGCGCAGGCGATTGCGGCGGCTAGGAGCTCTCTTACCTCTTACCTGATATGGCTTTTCAGACCATTAGACTGGAAGCGTTGCATACATGATAGCTATCAGTAAATAAAAGTGCAAATCTATTCATTCATTATTTTGTTCTTTATAACTAATCGCTAAACAAGACATCTGTTTTCTCTTGGTCCCAGAGCCTGGTACTTTTTCATTGTTTTTTTCCCTTTCTCATTTTCCTTAAATTCATCTGTACTCCCAGTACTCTGTCCTCCTCTCTTACAGACGTATCTTAATATCTGAACCAGAATTAACCAGAACTTTAAACTGCAACTTACACGAGACGGCTTCCTCCTAATAGAGATATTCGTGTTCTCAACTCTGGAATAGCCTAAGTAGGTCAAATTGTGCAGCAGCCTTTTAAATATTATCGCTGTAATAAATGTGTAAATGGTGTCAAGCATTAATATACACAGACAGACATTACTCAATGGCTTGATGCAGAAAACTTGATACTGAGACAGTCTAAGCTTCTCTCAGATCAGACTCTCTCAAAGAGGGCTATTCACCAGAGTCTCACAGACCAATTTAGCATTTCGAGGACTGTAGTTCCATTTATAGTTAACAAAAACCTATGAGTATATCACCATTCTAAAACTACAAGCATGGTCATTCAAAATGTGAGAATAAGAAATTAGAATTAGAAGTAAATAAGAAATTAGAAGGATTTTATAGTGGCCTGTATTTTTCCCCATTAAGTATTTGCACTGGTGAGTCTTTTTGCTAATCAGAAGGTACTACCTCCTTACAATATATAACTGAACAGTTCCTTCCACGTCCGCCGTCCACCCAGCAGTAACTGGGGACAGCCAACTTCTTGCAAAGTTGAATTGCTAAAATGTTAAATCATTCATATTTGCATACATGGGGGAATCTGTGGCATGGCGAAGATTATTCCTACTTTAATGAATGCAAATTTGCAGATTAATAAACAGTTTTCTCAGTGGAACTGGTTAAACAAACTGAGATGATATCCCCATGTGGGGGGGGGGGGGGGGGTCTTTCAGGGGTGTAATGGGGTTAAAATAGCTTAGTCGTCTCATAAATCACCAGGCAACTGGTGAAATTAAGTTAGACGTTAGATTTAAGCCTAGCTTCAGATAGAGACTTTGCAGACACTATAAATTAGATTTACAAGTGATTGAAAACGGTTGCCGGCACATTTTGGGTCCTATGAACTCACTCCAAAGAACAATGTGTAAAGGTGGTATGCTTATTTGCAAATGTTTCCCAGTGTAATTATTACTTCCCAGCAAGTCAGCTAGCCTCGGATCTGCACCAACCTTTCTAACCTTTGAACTGACACGGGGAGGGGTCGTCCTGACCCCGGGACCAGTGACCCTTGCATCCAAACGGGATGCAAGACCATGGCAGCCAGGCGCAGCATTCAAAACCCTCCACAGATATTCTTCGCCCCGGCTGCTCAATTCAATGCTGACACACAAGAGCAAGTCACATTGATGGAACGGTCCCGTCACACAGTCTGGCTGGAAAGCATGACCCAGCCAGAGACTCCTCTGCTTTCTAAACATCTGCAAAAGCCCCAAATGCCCCACATGTGCGTATTTATACCTGCAGGATTACGACAGGTTGCTATACTTAGATATTACCCCAGAGGTTCTATCACTTTGGTGCTCATTACAGGAACAGATTGCAATTATTTAGCCTTTTATGTAGATTTCAGCTGATCCAATCTGATTATAATACCACCACGCTCTAGGTTATTTGGATCAGGGCTGAATCATAAACTAAACATGCCACATTATAGGTGTTCCTGGTGGTCGCTGGTTCGAAGTCCTGAATCGGCTTCTTTTTCTGACACCCCTACAATGGATTCAGCCCACTTTAAACGGCCCGCTTATATGCTTTCGAGACGGATTCGTCACAAGACAAAGGGGTGACATTGAGGCGCTGACACTTTCAATTAGACTTGCTCATGCCGCTGTCCCTGCATCATTTCCGCGGCCTGCGCCATGTGACCACCCTGAAGGGAATCTCAGCAGACGCACATTAGTGACAGTTTGTCTTTGCCTTTCCCCCTAAGGGCATTCAGACAGCGCGGCTATATACAGCATGGCCTGGAGGTTAAAGCAATTTTTGCAGTGTCAGTGTCGGACTGAGCTGTGCTGGACCTGGCCACAGATACAGGGTGACCTCACTGGACATCCCGAGTCTCTGGGCTCTTAGTCTGACCAGTGGGAAACAAACCTGAAAAACTTGTTTTTCCCCCAACTTGCAGGTGAAAGGTATTTAAAATGATTAAATCACACATTAGGTGACGATATGTGCACTGCTATGACAGTATCTGCAAAACAATACATACTTCTAAGCTGAACACTACTGAATCTGAAACTGATCAGATGTGGACCACAATGTTCTGACAGAGACTGATAGTGCAGTTGATATACAATATGAGATGGGGTTATACCATTTCAGGCATCGTGGGTAATATGATTTTAATGCGCTATTTATTAATGCTTCAAATCATTAGCTTTGTGAGCAGCCGAGTAGTCTAAGGTGTTTTAATTATTTAATGTAGGATACATGGACTGTTACATTGTTGAATAATGTTACTAACTAAGGAAAGAACTGAAACCAGTGATATCATGCCTAGGGACTAAATCGTATGAAAATGATGCATATGTGGACGATCCAGCTTTAACGAAACGCACAGGTATCTTTGAGAAGAGTCATTGTAGAACCTTCTGACAATAAATTGTTTCAAAACTGCTCATCAAACAAAGATTTTTTGTAACATACACTTTGTTTGGTGACTTTGGTTCAAGGGTTGGCTGAGTAAAAAAGCAGGGAGCCGGTCATGCCAAATGTGTGATGGATCGTTAGACTGCAAGGGATGTTCCTCAGCGGATCTCTAAGTCCAAACCCCTGGGGGAGACCTGGATAAGCGTGAGAGCTCCAGGCTCTAAATGAAGAAGACTGAGGTCTGGAGTTATAAGACGATCAAAGAGAATCAGCGCCATAAGCCCTATGAGCCACGCACAGCATCATAATGTTGATCGACGCACAGACGCAGCTGGCCAACTGAAAAACGCTATCGCCTTGTTCTCTAGTCTAACAGGCAGCAGGATGCAAAAAAAGGGTGTTTCGAATTTTTTCTGGAAGGGAAAACTCAGGTTCCTGCTGGGCTGTGTGGTTTAGCGTCCACACTGCTTATTGTCTATCGAAGGCCGATGTCAGAGAGCCAGACAAATCTTGATGTGCTACGCGGATTTCCCATGCGGGGTAAACATAGCGGTATTGTGAGAAAGGCTAGACGGAGCTGTTCTCATTGTTGTATTATGAGTGGAAAAACCTTGACTTACCGTAGCAACTAGAAAACATGTATAACCCGTCTACCTTGAGTAAACTTGTAAAGATTGGACAACAGGTGGCATATATAATATAAACTGTCTGCACAGCATGGGTTTAGTCCAAAAGGGGGGGGGGGGGTAGTGGACAGACAGACAGAAAGATGGACAGACGGAATGACCATAGAACAAACAGGAAAAGGACAGTACATCCTGTCCCATGCTGAAGCCTGGAGAACAGAGCATTAACGAGAAACTCGGTTAGAAAGACCAGAGAGAAGCTCACCTACAGACAGGCAGCCAGCGGAGACACAGCCCTCTGTTACCTGCTGTGCCCCGTAGGGATACTACATGCTGAAAAAGGTCAAAGGTGATTCCACATCACTTCTAAGAGCATCTTCACCACCCGCTGCCTCTCCAAGGGCTCCCTATGGTTCTTGGTTGCAGTACTGTGATGCAGCCCAGGACTAGGAACCCAAGGCCGGCCAGAGATGTTCTGATACATTATTCTGCCAAGGACCACCTGTACAGCTCCGAACCCTCAAATAGTGTCATGGTCTTCAGCCATAATACCTGAAGTCTCAGTAGCCTTCCATTATAGAGCATGTTTTACACACCAATTGGACAAAGTTACACATCCATTAGCTACACTTAATCATCGTCACCTTTTGAGATGTTCTGTGGATCTGCCAAACATGTACATTTTCTATACCCGCTTGTCCAATGCAGGGTTGTGGATCCTATCCCGGAAGCTACAGGCACAAGGCAGGGAACAATGCAGAAAAGGGTGCCAACCCACTACAGGACACACACGGCATTCTATGGGCACTGTTGGTTAGTCCAATTCACCTTAGCATGTTTTTGGACTGTGAGGGGAAACCCCATGAAAACATATAAACTCCACCCACTTTGATCCGCTGGGCGGAGACTCGAACCCCGGTCCCAGAGGTATGAGGGAACAGTGTGCCACAATGCCTCCCCAATCTGCCAAACACACATTAAAAAAAAGTGTAAATGAGGATGAATATTAAAATTAAAATATGTAATATTTCATAACATGCGCAAGACATCAGGGCATTAAAGAAATTTTCACATTTGTACATGTCAATTCATCCATCTTCCAACCACTTATCCTGGATAGGGCCTCAGAGGCGTTGGTATATCTCAACTCAATAACGCTCAAAAATGAAGTAATTTTTGTCAATTCATGACTGACAGCTCACTAAATTAAGGTTATTACAGACCTTAAAGCCACAATTAAATACACAATGGGTGGATGTGAGCCTAGGGTGATTGAGTACAGTGTGCCGTGTTCTTCAGCTGGAAGTGTATGCAGAAACTCCACATCAGAGTTAAAACATACCCCTGTAACTGAACACCTTAATGTTATACATTTATCTTTTGTTTTTGTATTTACTTGTAGCACCATAGAGGGGGCACAAGCGAAACAGCATTTCAATGCACTGGGTACTCGTACATGGATGTGTTGGTGACAAAGAATTCTTGAGTCTTGAGTCTCTTGAACTTCAAAGATGCATCTTGGGCTGGACCATGCAATTGAAGAAATGAAACATAACTGCCCGCAATACAATGTGTGAAAAATATTTGGAAAATACGTCTGACCTCACATGCAGTAGATGCCGGTAGCTCTTGTGCTGCCTGGCGTAACACTGTTCACATTGATCCTTTTTCTTCTTTTTTGTCCAGATTAGGTCTCAAAAGCAAACAGAACCTATATAGCATTCTCATAGAGCGTGGATAAGTCAATTAGGGTTCTAGACCAGCTAGACTAAGAAATGGCATTATGAAACAAAACCACAAACATGTTTTCTGTGTTCCACAAAGGGAAACAAACTCCATACCCTTAGCATAGAACCCAGGATAAGGTATTATGATCTGCATGGAGGACGGTGGAAACTTCAGAGGGCAAACAAAAAGCTGAAGTCCAAGTACGATAGGGTTACCTTTCAGAGAACAGAATACTGTCGAGTGACTGTAGGTTTTCCCCAATCAAGCGTGATCAACAGACTACATGTTAAATCTTCTCAAAACTGAAACATGCATACAATTACATTATGGCGACAGAAAACACAGGACATCTAGGGGGTAAATGATGTGGTGATTTCGAGGAAACCCCCAGCCCTCTCCCCACCCCCACACAAACGCTACATACTCATCAAGACTAACTCGTAGAAAGTGTGGATCTCAGCTCACTTTGGGCCGCGCTCACTTCAGTGACTGCGAGGTTAATATCAGAAAATCAATAGCAGCATCTTACAGAGAATGAGTAATAGACCATTTCTGCCTTTGAACAAGAGACCAAGAAGAATTTGCGGTATTGGTGATTTATAAAGCAAACATTCTGCAGAATTCTTATATGGCATTATGCATTCCACAATACTTGTTCCACTAAAAAAAAACAAGGTCAAATGGGAGGAGAGATATAGAGTGGGTATACACTATATGGTCAAAAGTAGGTGGACACCAGCTTCTTCAGTATCTCAATCTGAGACCAAGGGTATTTATGTTAAGCTGGTCTGCCCGTTGTTACTTTAATAGCCTCTACTCTTCTGGGAAGTCTTTCCATTGGGTACTGGAACATTGCCACAGGGATTTCATGCCACTCAGGTTGGGTATTGACGTTGGGTGATAAGGTCCCTTTCTGCGTGTTCTCGTGGCCAAACACTTTGCAGCTGAACTTGCTCCTAGATGTTTCCACGTAACTTGTGGTTGACTGGGGCAGCGCTAGCAGGGCAGAAATTTGTCAAACTGACTTGTCGGCATCCAATACTGGAGCCAAGCAGAAAGTCACTAACCTCTTCTGTATAACCACACACTCCACTGCCAGTGGTTCTTGCTATGTGCCTAATTATACACCTGTGTCAGCAGTGGTTGTGCCTTAATTTGCCAATTTCACTAATTATAAGGAGAATAAAAGGGGTATCCACATACTTTTGGTGATATAGCATACAAGGTTTCATTTCTTCATGAGGACATTCATAAATCTAAAATTAAATTTACTTTTGGATGAAAAAAGCAAGTGCACCACTCTTATTCAGTGCAACGTCATGCAAAATCCAGGAAGCCCCCACTGCTGAAATCTACACCTGCTAGGGTTATGACTCAACTCATCTGAATGCACACGTGACCTCACTGAGGGAGTGACTGACTGAGATACTAACTGCTACAGCTAACAAACACAGCCCACTTAACCTGCTATCAGGCTTTTGGTGAGTCCAGCACCCTGTTTGAAGAACAGAATGACTCAACAGCGTGTAAGATTTATGTATACTGGTTTCAGAAATGGTCCTTGGAAAAAACTACGTCCTATGATCCTACGTTTCAAATAAACTAAAATCCCCACAAAAATACAGTTGTCAGTTTTAAATCCATCAGGATGTGTGTTAACATTACGAGACAAGTCTGTAACTTTAATTATGGATGGTGGATAGATATTCCTCTTCAAATTAAAAACGTTTCTTTTATTCATGGCTCTCAAAGCAGCGAATGTGTGGACCACAAGCTGTTTGTGTATGTATTGGGCAGAATGATTAATACCACTAGTTTTTTTTTCCCCCACAAAGGAGACAGGGGAGCCAAACTTGGGGAGGCCTGGAGATGAAAGCAGTAGATACGGGCAGTTTGCAAAGTCCTACATAAGCACAATCGGAAAGCTGTCGGTAAACATGGCCAAGGGACACGCACTGTTCCATCGGCCCCCCCAGAAGCTTGGGTGGAGCTTACTCCACCATACCCCAAAAGGGCTGGCCAGTGATCAGAAGCTGTTGTCAGGTGACACCATAGTTAGCGTCTGTGTTACCGCAGCCCCTGAAATTACACCTAACTTCAACAAATTCGCACTGTTAAACAGGGCCGGCCGACATATCCCCATGCCTTTGGGGAAGGGTAACTGCTAGAACTAATTGATTAATTTTCAATAAAAAAAAATACAGAAAAGAATAGAGAGGGCCTAACACGTTACAGTGAATCAAGTCTTAATTCCGCAAAGAAACACGTCAAAAAAAAGTAGAAAAAGCCAGGCACTTCTCAACTGGGTACATTCATTACTTACACCGTATCAAAGCTATGAAACCACTAGTTAGTCATAGGATAAATATTTCACGCTTCACAGAGGGCCTGATTTAATGCACTTGGCATTTCTTCTTACCTGAACAAATAACAGTGTCACTATCCAGACACTGATTCCCATAGATTTAACTACACGGTTGCCGTTAACGATGTACTGGTCCAGCAACCAGCATAAATGACTTTGGGGTCATGTTATTTTAAGCAGGGATGTGTGGTACGACGGGTCTCGTATCTTCATCCATCCATCTTCTGTAACAGCCTGTACTGTTCAGGGTTAGGTGGGTGCAGAGCCTATCCCGGAGGCTAGGGGCGCAAGGCAGGGAACAACCCAGGATGGGGCAAGAAACCATCACAGGGCACAAGGCAGGGAACAACCCAGGATGGGGCAAGAAACCATCACAGGGCACAACACACACCGTTCACACATACCTGCATACCCACGGGCAGTTTGGTAACTCCAATTAACCTCAGCATATTTTTAGACTGTGGGGGGCAAGTGGAGTACCTGGAGGAGACCCCACAATGACACAGGGAAAACATGCAAACTCCACATACATGGAGCTATAGTGGAGAGTCGAACCCTGGGAGGCGACAGTGCTAACCACCATGCCACCCCCTTGCATCCTCATTGTGAATTAATGAACCCATGGTTCATGTGGTTTCAAAGCAATTTTATGGTTGGATTCCTGACCAATGCACTACAGCCTTACTGAGTCCGGCTGTGAACTCTTTCAGGGAAGGTTCACATTCTTGGGATACAAGGGCTGGCATCCATCGGAATCTAGGGTGTGGAGAGTTGCATGGGGACAAAACATTTTCAAAAACGTTCCATTGCATGGGAAGTTAAGCTGGGGAACTTTGTAAATATTCCAAGTTGGAAACTTTCCATGGAAATTAATGGGAATATATAGGAATTAACGAGAAAATTCCCAGAATTTTGCCACCCTAGTGTGGATATCATCCCCAAGGGACAAGGGGAGGGTGTCTTTATTTTCTTCAGGATTCCTGGTCTCAAACTGGTCCACCTCAAACTTCATTCTTCTGCCCTTACATGATCCTTCTGTAAAGTGTCACTGAATGGATAATGTCTCCATGGTGCCTTAATCCATTGTATACACACTAACTTCAAGTGATGACCTTTTTCAGAAGTTTCAGATTCACTTCATCCCTTGTCAAAACTACTCTATGAAAGTAAATTGTAATATAAAAACCAATCACAGCAACACAGGCTAGGTCTGAAATCACATTCTTGCCATTCATCGCACGAGGTTGTGCTTGTGACAGCCAAATATCACGGTATTTGATTGCTTAGCATTATTTCCCAGATTTAAACAGCTTCAGACCAATCAAGTAGGTTCAGCTAAGCAGATATCAAAGCAGATATGCAAACTTCCCCAATAAGTTCTTCAAATTCTTCCTCTCTGCTTTTAATGGAAGGTGGCCCTTCAAACCAGGAGACAGTTACAACAAGGAAACAAGGGCAAATCGTACCACAAATCCTGCAATGGATATCCAGTTGTGAAAATAATAATTCTCAGTAATAACATACTTTCACTTCCCTTACTTTTACAGTTAATTTACCATTTCGAAATGTTAAAACATTAAAAAGATTTGAACTCTTGGCAACACTTTACTTGAGGAGGCACAAATGTAGTAGACGACACACTTAGTTAATATATTAATTAACCAGAAAATAAGTTTACCAAAATACCATGTTGCTGGATAGCAGTAACTTCAACTGATGGAGATCTAAACTAATACAGATACAGGATATTTAGATAATATACACTAGTGTCAGGGTCGGTGCCCATATGGCCCTCTCCCATGTGTTTTGTCCCCGTTTGGCCATCGGGTGTTGCTGGCCATCCTGGTCCCTCTTCTGTCTTATAGCCCTAAATCCCCAGTGTGTTTCCTTATTCCCTAGACTGCATAGCTCAATGGGTCAAATGAATGACTCAGAAGTTGACACCCCTCCAGACATAGGTTTGAGACTGGCCTAAGGCCTGCTGTACCTGTTTAATTTAATGGGCTTTATTTTATCTTTAGCTTGTGCTATTGTTACTTTGTCTTTGCTTCGTGTCCCTGTTTATAGTCTACCTTGCCCATACCTTGCAGAATTATGTTCTGCTAATGTTCAAAGACTCACTTTGTCTAGTTAGTCATTAGTGTTTGGTAATTTTTCCTAGTTTCTTGTGCTCGTTACTTGCAACTTATTTCAGGTCAGCTTTGGCTGTTCCCTAGTCCTGCTCTCTTTTTCTGTTCCCTAGCATGTTAATTTTGTGGTATTTTTGTTAGTTCTTTTTTCTCCCATTTAGTTCTTGACCCCTCGTGGTCCCTTTATTTTGTGGTTTAACCCTTTGTGTTGTTTTTGTCAATAAACCCCTCTTTATTGGAGCCACTCCATGGATCATTCCTCTTTTTCTGTCCCTTTGCCATGACCTGCCATACCAACCTAGTATTCCCATGAACCGGAATTAGACGAGAGAGAACACTTAAAATTACAAGCAAAGAAAATGCATTTTTTCAGCAGAATCACTAACGGCAGTTTTTGCTAACCAAGTGACCAGTATAGTTTATAGCAAATGCAGACAATGTAGAAAATGGTAGGATGAAGGGAACGGACCAGGAAATGTTATGTGGTGTAGCGTCGTGTGGACACTAGAAAATGCTGCGCATGCACAGACTTGCAAAGTACAAATCAGGCTGGTGGCACTGATCAGGTAGTGACAGCCCCTCTGGTATCACAGCATCTCTCGCTAGAATACATCCAGATTTCAATGGTATGAACCTTAAGGCATGCAAACATGGAGCGCTGTCATTAAATGGAAAGGGATGAAGAGGAGGAGACCGAGTACAGGGAAAGAATAGATCATAGACAAGAGAGAAGCGGGAGTCAGCAAAAGAAAGGCTAAGGACAGTGATGCAGCTCAAAGGGATGACGATTAATAGAATGAGAATAGACAACAAACTACAGTAATTTGTAGAGCTCAGAGAATCCTTTAAACTGTAAGGAAGCAACGAATGCAATCTGAGGCAAGTAAAGGTGGAAAGGATACAGTAAGGTAAGACCTGTACTTACTGTAAGCTCACAGGTAGTGGGGGGGCGGCGCGCGCGGGGGGGGGGGGGGGGGGGGGGGGGGGGGGGGGGGGGGGGGGAGGGGGGCGGCGGCGGGGG
>JAODKC010000045.1:11720835-11740296 GCA_026777985.1 Mormyrops attenuatus
CATTTTGAAAAATGTAGGCCCTGGATCCCATGTTCCTTCATCATTAATCAACCGTAACGGTACACGTAGCCTACTTCATGCATGAACATGCCAAATCTTAGGCATCTGGTGTGACAGTCACGCTCACGCAAGAAATCTTATGGCAAATCTACATCATTCCATTATAAACCTAAAATTTGCTACATTTAAAGTGTTGGGGCCGTTTGCAAACGCTGCAGACTGTTTACAAGGTAATAAAACTGTTACATACATGTAAACGTGTGTGCAGACTTGTCTCCAATCGAAAATCTCATGCCAGCTGACCAAAATTGGCAACCCTGTGTTACTGTATTTGTGCATGATTTGTACTTCAATAGTAAGTGAGTTACTAAGTGACTTGAGCCTTGAGTGTTACCAAACTATTGTACATCTACCTGTACAGATGTCTTTCATATCGGACAGCTGTATACAGGGCCAGTGGACTCAGTGCAGTATACATTAGAAAGAGCAGTACATTTTGTTACCTGCAGACAAACTGAGTAACACTCCGTTTTTAAACATCCCAATTTGTCCAAAACAGCTTCTTCCATTTTACAAGGGAAAAGATTCAAATTTAAGGGAAAACAATAAACTTTGTAACACATTTAAATGACATGAATTTGTTTGAAAATGTCCCTTGCTTTAGCGCATTCTTTTTTCTGCAGCATATTACCAGCTCAGCTCGACAAACCCACCCTTAAGAGAGGAACGGCGCGCGGCTACACGATGCCCCCGGATTTAGAGATGCTTGATTTATTTAACAGCGGAACCGAGAAGTGGAAATACTTGGCAAACGACCCATCGGCCCTTTCTGGATAAAGTAGATATTTGAAAAATGCGAACTTGGGGGCCATGACATCACTGCGCAGTGCGGAAGACGCGCAGTTACCGCGAAAGTAACGCGACGTCGCTGAAGACAATCTCTTCATTGTTAATGAGCGGATTTCCCCTACTGTACACCAAAGCGCCCTTATTGTTTTCCCAACACTAGCATCGCTAAATATGTTAATCCCACCCGTTGATGCAAACCTAAAACGACAAAACCATAAGAAAACAGCAATGGTATATTCACGAGATGGTAGCTACCTAACAGGGTATTCTATCAGCACACACAAGCCCTGTTGTATAAGGATGCTGTATTACAAACATTAAGGGAGCTGAACTTCACTTGAAAACTGTGACACAATCCCCTGAAAGTCTGCAAGTAAGTAAACAAATCCTGCCGTAATATATTTGCATGTTCTGACTAAACATCATTACTGTAGGATTACTTGCTCTTTGCACTATACACCACTGCGTCCAACAGCTGAAACGCTCCCCTGCCACGGTTCATCTTCCAGTCTCCATAACCCTCTGCTGATTAACAGTGGGGGATCAGTGACCTGTCAGTATGAGGAGGTAACACCAGTCACCCTCCTGTCACTGGGAATCATTTACTAGTTACGCCAAGCTCAGGTATATCTGCGCACTGCTCGAATGTTTTTCAGTTGTAGATTCATAAGGTTGTTTAAGTCACTTGAGAAGCTATAAATAAACATTAAGATAACACGGCATGAAATTTGTGAACACAGCACCAGAATCACTTCGTCTTTACTGAGTGTTATTTCCCATTGATAGAATTCTTTGGCCAGTACCCTTTTCATTAGCGCACCACAATAAAGACTCCATATATTAAATATCAACCTTGGCATCTTAGCATTAATGAGCATTAAGGGAGTGGCAGATTAAAAGCTAGTGTCTTGGAAAGGCTACAGTCTTGATTGATGATCACCAAGCTTGTCAGAACATCGAAGCACTATACGCTCCTTCGGTGCGTCGCAGCTCCCTGCAGGACTGTGTGTGTGTGTTTATTTTTCGAGACCGGTAGTTTAACATAGATCACGTTATTAATGCCTTATTAATGCGTCAACTAATTAAGGCACTTTTTTGCACTAACACTGCATGCTACACACTATCAACGCCAAATGCATTTCTCAGTTTAATGATTATGCAATCATAAAAAAGTATCTTGACTACAGCAGGAGAAAGAAGTGGTCACGGGAATTCGAGCTATACGGCCTTCAAAAAGTCCCGACAGTATCCCACCAGTCAGCATGCATGGTTTGTGTGTGCAGCCTGACACTGTAAGGAGGTATAGCCTACCAGTCTGAAAGCTACAGGTAGAGCAACATCCAGATATATCCCTAGGATGATTAAGCATTAATAAAAAGATGGTGAGGCAGTAAATTACAAGACCAACATGATTTTCATACATTAGCACGTCCACCATCCATCTCTCCCTCTCCTTCTGGTAATGTGTATCCTCCCCTGTATCTAATAAAGTCAGAATGAGCACATGTATAAAATGCCACAGATGCTACTCCAACGGAGTCATGTAATTTTTCAATGTGTGAGGTTTATCCTCTATCCCTCTGGAATCGACCTAAGACAGTACACGAAAAAGATCGTTTATGTGCTACCAAGGTGTGTAAATGAAGCCTCTCCAGCGAAGCCCTTATATTTTGATGATAGCTTGAGCCGGTGATCTCCCAACAAATCGCTCCTTCAAGGCTGTGCTTTCACTACTGGCTGACGACCCCATGCCAGCTGATGGTGTCGGTGAGGGGAGCAGGTACAGAGCGCTTCTCCGCCAGCTCTCCAAACGCACCCGGGTGCCGTCGGTCTGCACACGGCGTGACAATGTGGCAAACGGCGGTTAACGGCGAGTATCAGGCGAGGGAGGGCTGTGACTGCGGGAGCACATCTGGGGCTCAAACCGTGAAAACGGGCTCTGCGGCCATCGGCAGCTCAACCCGCTAAAGGTGCCGCAAACACTCCCAAACGTGAACCCAAACGCGGCATGAGAGGCACAGGGGGAGCTGGCGATGAGCTGTCAGGGGTAATCGAAAAATAAAGAGAGAGAGATAGATAGATAGATAGATAGATAGATAGATAGATAGATAAAAACAAAACCAAAAACCATATTAATGACCTCCACATTAATTCCTTACTTTAAAAATAATCATTTACCAGCAAAAACCCACAGTTTTAAAGGAGCTGTTGATATTCTCCAAAAGCTGTCCGTTACAGACCAGACGACTGTTGTACAAATACCAGATGGCAGAGAAGCAAACAAATAAGGCAATAGGTGGTTTTAAAATATGAATGAAACTGCTTTAACGGTGATGGAAATGCTATTTCTGGATGCGCCTGCAAACAGGGGAAAAAAAACTTTTACAAAAAGAAAAGGATTTGCTACCAATAGATAAAAACTGAAGTTTTCTCAATAGCTATCCTAAAACGGCATATCCCTACCAATTAGAGCGACTTTGCCTGCAAGTGCTTCATCGCGCAACATTTTGGACCGAATTTCTTATATTCAAATATGTAGGTCTCGAAACGGGTTAACATTTTCCCAGGGAAAACAAAAAGTTGTACACAGAACATTGTATCCTTTTTCAATTATATAACATGCTATTCCCACAACACAAACAAGCTGTAAATTAACTATTTGCGCTTGTTTTTACATTACAATACAGTTACAACCGTTACACGATAAACGTAACTGAAAATGCTCAGAAATTATTTATGTAATCATTGTATCGTTTAGTCAAAAATAATAATGAAGAAATCAGTCGTCATTTTGACTCCAGCCGTCAATTCAAACCGGCGATACGGTGTCTATAGGGTCATTATTAAAAAGACAAACATGGTCGTTTTCAAGGAATAAGCCCATTACGATTACTATTACCCAGACGCGTACTATTACTGGGGCGCCCTTGCAAACTGGGCAGATCTGCAGACGTACGGCTCTGGGAAACGGATTGGCAGCGATGCCGCACTTTGCAAACATGATCGGAGTGCAGCACAAGCCATAAACACCTTCCGTTTGGAAAAGTGACCAGGCAATAACAAACAGCCGCTCATCCCACCCGACATATTTTAACAGATAACTGCGTCTTTTTACGACTCAATGGAATTTTGTCCTATACACTCGTTTGCTTAACGCTACGCGCGCACTTGTTACTTCAAAATGTTCAATACCTAAGATTTCACACCAATTCTTATTAATTGACCTCTTCGTATACTTTAAAAGAACAGAACAGTATTACTAAAAAAAAAACTTCAACGTAATTCGGATTTTTAAAATATATTTTACAATGAACTGCAGTCTGGGCGGAAATGCGGTGCAAAGATTGTCGCGTCTCAAGCCATCCAGTTCATGAAAAAGTTATCTGCTGCGCTGCCTTTCCTGCTCATATTTGACAGAAAAAAAATCGTGCTTACCTTGTAGAGGTCGCAAACGTCTTAATGCATGGAGCCAGCGGCCAAAGCACTAACGAGGGACAACTTGATATTTAATTTAAGTTAAATCCATTAGGTGCTTCAGATCCGTACCAACCCGGCACAACTTCGCCGATTGAGAGCCGCTTAGAAAAGTGCGCCGTTCTCTTCGGTACCGGACCCGGCGACTCCGTGATCAGCGCTCTGCCCCCTTGCAATTATTAATTAAAGCACCAGCGGAATTTTCAGTCGCGCCTGGGAATCGCTTCTGCGGGTGCCTTTGCCTGATTGGCCAGTGTGACGGTGACGTTGACGGCAAGGGCCACACCTCTCCACACGTCAGATGCAACGATGCAAGGGGGTTATCTTCGTTTCTCGCATCCCTGCACTATTGCAATAGGGAACACGGTAAGTAATGAGTTATGACAAAGAGCCTTTCTGTCACGGTGGTGCTGAGGATGGCCACGCACTGATGATCATTTGATGTTTTTTTTCCTTTTCCAGTATACTTTTGCAATTTTTTTTTTGCTTTTCTTTACTGAGTAATTGTTCCCTACAGTATTTTCAAGTGATTCTCTCCCTGTATCTTGTAAATAAATTCTACAACTACAAATGTCAATCAATCCATCCATCCATCCATCCATCCATCATCTATACCTGATTGTCCAGTGCAGGGTTATAGGGGTCCAGAGCCTATTCCAGGAGCTTTGGGCATTTGCACCTGCAGGCAATTTGCCAACTCCACTTCACCTTAGCCTGTTCTTGGACTGCGGGAAGAAACCCCATGATTACACGGGAAGAAAGTGCAAACTCCACACCAGGGGCGTCAGAGGGGCATGCATACCCTGACAGATTCAGGGGGCCCAGCACTTTACAGGGGAGGTTTGAATATGTAAAATAATATAATGGCAGGGGGGCAGGGGGCCCCAAGGTGATATTTTTATCAGGGGGCCAGAATGTCTCCACTGACATTGAACCGGGGCAGAGACTCAAACCCTGGTCTCAGAAGTGTGAGAAAGGTGTATTAAATAATAATAATCTCCTCTCTCTACACAAGTGTGTGAGATTGAAATGGGAGGAAGCTCCCCGAGCCGTATTGTAATTGTCAGTACTTGCCGACTGTGCCGTCATCGGCTAGAGCTAGTCAGTGTGCTGCACAAAACCATCTGAAAATTCATACTGTTAAGCAAATGGCACAAACATATTTTATGGCAGTAACTAGCAGATGCCTAATGTATGTCTTTAGAACATTCTGGTCCGGTTTGAAATAAATGTGTAAGTCCTTTAAAATAAATAGGGAGCAATTCACAAGTAAAGGAATTTCACTTCTTTTACAGTCATCAGATGATTTGCTTAAGGGAATGATATCTTAAGAGGTGACATCAAAAATCAGTCTTAGGTCCTTGAGCAAATGTAGAAAATGCCACATTTAGATCATGCAATACAATTCCGGCATGAACGGCGACAGGTTGGTATTTCACAAGTGTGGGTTCCGGGTCATGCCGTTATCCATAGACACCTGTACACATGCAGTTGCTGTTAAGCATAGTGATTAAGGGTGTGTTAGGCTAGATAGATGGAATGTGAAGGCAGATAATCTGCAATCTGCATTACCATTAAACACTTCACTTTCTTGTTCGTAGAGTTCTGGGTGAAATATCAGTAGGTCGTCATGCTGAAGGTTGAGCTGTTGAGGTTGAACATCAGCTGTAAAAAGGGCGGTGTGAGGATGGCACCGGAACATCAGCTGTAAAAAGGGCGGCGTGAGGATGGCACCGGAACATCAGCTGTAAAAGGGCGGCGTGAGGATGGCACCGGAACATCAGCTGTAAAAGGGCGGTGTGAGGATGGCAGTGGAATATCAGCTGTAAAAAGGGCGGTGTGAGGATGGCACTGGAACATCAGCTGTAAAAGGGCGGTGTGAGGATGGCACTGCCACATCAGCTGTAAAAGGGCGGTGTGAGGATGGCAGTGGAACATCAGTTGTAAAAAGGGTGGTGTGAGGATGGCACTGGAACATCAGCTGTAAAAAGGGCGGTGTGAGGATGGCACCGGAACATCAGCTGTAAAAGGGCGGTGTGAGGATGGCAGTGGAATATCAGCTGTAAAAAGGGTGGTGTGAGGATGGCACTGGAACATCAGCTGTAAAAGGGTGGTGTGAGGATGGCACTGCCACATCAGCTGTAAAAGGGCGGTGTGAGGATGACAGTGGAATATCAGCTGTAAAAAGGGTGGTGTGAGGATGGCACTGGAACATCAGCTGTAAAAGGGCGGTGTGAGGATGGCACTGGAACATCAGCTGTAAAAAGGGTGGTGTGAGGATGCCACTGCCACATCAGCTGTAAAAAGGGTGGTGTGAGGATGGCACTGCCACATCAGCTGTGAAAAGGGTGGTGTGAGGATGCCACTGCCACATCAGCTGTAAAAGGGTGGTGTGAGGATTGCACTGAAACATAGCAGGATCACGTTTTCTACCATCCAGCGCTGTGAAGTTCGTGATATTGTCAAAAATGCTTGCAAAGTCATGTTGTACATATCTATTTAATACTCACTGTATGGTTTAAACATTAGCTCTGTTCTGTGTTAGACCTTGCTCGAGGAAATAGATCTCAACAGCAATCCAAACCAGTAGCAAATGATATATTGGCCTAATCGTAACACAAATTCAGGCAGATGAACGTTGATGGTTCGCTATTAAAGTGAAACAATGACAGGTACTAAAAGTGAACAATGGACAAGAAGCACTTGCATTTCCACCATAAAACATTGTGGCCCCTTCTCGTTCTCAGCCTCGTGGCCTGTGGCTTTACAGTTTGCACACACAGTGCTCATACCTCAACAAATCTCAACAACCAGACTCAACGTTGTTGAAACACTCATGTCTATTTTTCACCCCTGAAGACTAACCTCTGTAATGTGTATGGCATTACAGCAGAGACTGCAGTGAGATATCATCACGGCTGCTGCCATGGTAAACCATCATCTTGGTTAAAACCCTGGTTCACCAAATCCCTTTGAATGTTCTGTTTATCTTAACAGGCCGCGATTACGTATAGTCAACATATTTGAATGATTTTTTTTATTTAATTTTTTTTTGCCAGCACAAACACATTGAACTATCTCCAGAAAATCTCTCCAAAAATAATTCTGTAATTCCAAAACAAATCCTGGTCAATGAAATCAGCCAAATCAAGTCAGATTCATTAAGGAGATTAGTGCAGCAAATGCCCAACATGCACCATTTTACCAGCACTGAGTCAAAGCCCAAAACAAATGTTAGCAACCTCAGCTATTACTACCATGGCAACATGACACGTTTCTAAGGTAGCATTGTGGATAAAGATGCACAATTAGTAGTGGTAAGCTAACTTACATGGTTTGTGGATCATGCTGAATGAAAGCTAACAATAAATAGTGGAAGTTCAGTTTATTTGCAATGTTTAATTAAGTTGCGCTGCTTTTAATTACACTAAATTAAAGTCTTTCAACCTTGCAGGCATACAGTGAACAATGGTCTGAAACCCTCCATTACCGAAGAGGGTTGTTTTGAATGTCGTCAAGGTTTTTCAGGTCCTGCAGTTTTGACTCTGACCATTTTTTTTCAGCAGTGGCTTGCCAAGCGCTCCCAGGCCATTAACACCATTATCTGGATCCCACTTCACACTCCTCTGGCACGATGCCATGGCAAGATTTCACAGGTACTGACATCAGAGTACCGCACAATCATACGTCCCAGCGACTAAACCAGCAAATATTGTGTTGTTTCTTCAGCTTCACCCATATTTTGTAAAGAAATTCATATCCATCTGTCCGTCCATCCATCCTCCATCTGCATTTCCAGTTTGGGGTCGCAGTGAGTGTAGAGCAGGGGTCTCCAACCTTTTTGAAACTGAGAGCTACTTCACGGGTACTGAGCCATACGAAGGGCTACCAGTTTGAAACGCCCTCCTAAACTTATCTGAACTTCATGTATAATAAATATGTTTTAAATGTTTTTTTTTTCTTCGATATTTTCATTTTGAAATCTATATAAATGCAAATGTGATTAAAGAAGAATAGCAACAGGATAAAATGAAATTTTAGACGCTGCTTACTGGTGAGTTGTGCTATTTTTAGAACAGGTCTGCGGGCGACTCATGTGGTCCTTGGGGGCATCCTGGTGCCCGCAGGCACCATGTTGGTGACCCCTGGTCTAGAGTGTCTTCCAAGATGCATATGGGAGGACACAGCCTGGATGGGGTACCAGTCCATCGTAGGGAAAAATTAATATCAGATAATCAGTACAGAACAGTTAGAGTAAAACTGAGAAACTCAGTCTGTCCTCAATGTGGTGCGATGTGGCTTAGGAGGTAGACCGTTCGGCAACCAGAGGGTTGCAGGTTCGAGCCCTGGCTCCTCCTGACCCCATCAAAGTGTCCTCGAACAAGACACTGAACCCCAAATTGCTCCCGGTGAGCAGGTTGGCATCGTACATGGCAGCCTCCGCCACTGGTGTATGAGTATGAATAGGTGAATGTGAGGCAAATTGTAAAGCGCTTTGGGGAAAAAAGCGCTATATAAATGCAGTGCACTCAGCGTTTGGGCTGCGCTGTACAACACCTGCTGACCGCACACACTGAGTAAACCATGGGAGTCTTAAATTATTTCTCAAGTTGTAAAATCAGATAATTAAAACTCCAGTTTGATTTAAAATAAATAAATGCAACCTGACACAAATGTTTTGTACATTTAAGGAAATCTGTGTTGTTTGCATTATACACCAATTAGTGCTTGAGAGCGCACTGCCCTCTAGAGAAAAAAGGCAGTACATTTTCGTTGTTTTGTTTACCCAGACCGAATATACAGCGCGCGCATACCATACTTATAATGCAGCTCTAAATATTTCATTCAGTACATTGTGCCATAATATCGCCACAAAACGGTACAATTGTTGCAAAAGAATTCACACTGTGAAAAAACGACGGTCTCATTATTGATCAGACAGTTTATGGTTTTAAAACACGGTAACACTTGAAAATCAGGGAATTCATTCAATACTAACAATGTAAACGAAAAATTGATATGGAAGGAAGAACAATAATCATGTATTTGGAAATGTTATTTTTATTATGACGGATCATGGTGGCTGTATGTTGACTCGGTAGGGAGGGAGTGCCGTCGTTTCACACGTCACGGATGGGGGTTTAAATGCTCCCCGCTCAGTATGTATGTAGCGTGCATGCTCTTCCCGTGTCGCATGAGCTTTCACTGAGTACTGCATGTTCTTGATAGTTAGTTTGTGATCGTTAGTGCGTGTGCCCTGCAATATACAGCTATCACGTTCAAGGGGTCCCGTGACTAGTGACCCATATACTTCAGATTACAAATCCCATAATTATAGATCATTTAAAATTAAGGGTGTTTTATTTGATAATCCACAAATATTTTCTTCTACAACATGCAATTGTTAAAAATGCTTACCTATTAACCTTGAACCGAAATTTTAGAAAAAAATAAATGACGTGATCCATTCAGTTATCCATCTTCTAGCGCTTTGTCCTGGAAAAGGTCATGCGGAGATGGAATCTATCCAAGACAGCATAGGGCACAAGGCAGGGGACACCGCGAGCCAGACAGGGCACATACAATCAGAGACTACGGTCAATTTAGAGATGCCAGTTCGCCGAAGCGCTTGTCTTCCGATCAGAGAAAATGCACGCGACACGAGGAGATCACACAAACACACAAATGCACACACGAAGAGGATGATTTTCAACCCCATGACCCTGGAAGTGAGAGGGAACAGTGTTACCCACTGTCACCATGCCACATCTAAGGCAAATCTATGCAAGCATTACTAGTTATAATTTAAAACCTTAATCAGCAGAATATTAATACTTCCTACTATGACAGCTTTATGGTAAGATGAGGATATGATGTAATCTGTTTAGTTAAAGTAAAATAATGGCTTATCCTAAGTACAACTGACAAGGCTATAACTGTCCAATCAATGGAATGGAAATTGAACTTGAAAAATTGCATATTTTTTACTATAAGCCTACAGTCCACGGCAGTCGCACTTCAGCCCAACAACTATTACACCCATCTAACCAAATACAGCTCTGGGAAAAATTAAGTGACCACTGCAAAATTTTCATTTCTCTTATTTCTCAATTTATGGGTGTGCGCCTGTGTAAAATATACATTTTTTTTTGCAAACTCCCATCTGGCTCTTCCCTGCTTCTCATTGATGAAGGGCTTCTTCCTTGCTTCATGGGTCTTCAGTCCTGCCTCTAGGAGCCTGTTATGAGCTGTCCTAAAATGTACACTTCACACCACTTAATGTCTCCCATTCTTTTTGAAGGTCACTTGAGGTCATCCTCCGATTTATGAGGCACAGCTGGATAAGTTGATGGTCATCTCTGGCATTAGAAGGTCGCATCTGCCTTCTACCTGGCTGGTTTTTGGTCATCGCCAGTGTCTCCTGCTTCACCTTGTTCTTGTGTACTGCTGTCTTAGAAACCTTGATCCCGGAAGCAGCCTGCCACGCAGTGTAGCCATCTGCCAGCAGAACCAGGATTAAACCAGGGTTTAACAACACAGATTTTTTTAAAAATATGCATCTTAATTTTTTCCAGAACAGTATCTAGGAATTTTTTTTAAAGTGACGAAGAGTGTTGACATCAGTTATACTTAGGATTGGAATGGAATACGATTGGAATGGAATGGAAAAAGCGAGAGAAAGTAAATCTGCTACTGTAGAGATGCTTGTGGACCATTTGGTACGAGGCCAAATTCGTAATGAATCAAATAAGTTTCAGGCTAGGGAAGTATTAAGGAACAGGAGTAATTTAAGAAAGGTCCATTGTAGGCTTATGTAAAATGGTACAAAAAAAACCTTAAGAACATTCTCCTTCTGTAGATTTTGGCAGTGGTCTTTTATATTTCATTGGCATGGAACATTGGAAATATCCAATTAAGGCCAATTGTGAGGAAAATAGAAGGCACAGAAGCTGACCAGTGACACTGATGGACTGCTTTAAGGGCATTTTCCTGGGATTTGCTCATTCCTCTACACTGCAAAAATAATTTGAGTGATTGCATGTGTCTCCTTTTTAGCATAACAAGGCTATGGCTATGTATTTTTTTTTGGTAACACTTTCTATGAATGCCATGCCTATAAGAATCTAGGAACACATTCATAACACATTATAGTGCATTCATTAAGCATTATAACCACAGCTAAATATTTATAAAAAGGCATAACACATTATAGCCTTGTTTATTATGCATTATGAATGCTTTATGAAGCTCTAATCTATAATGTACTATGGATACCTAGACAATGCAGTACAAAGCATTCTTAATGCTTATACCAACCATTATAATGCATTATGAAGCATTATATTATGAAATCTATAGTGCATTATAGATGAGAGCTTCACTGCAGCTTATGAAGTATTATATACAACACTTTAATACTTCATTCCTGTCAATAGAAGATGCTGTAATGCTTTATTCTTATACCAACCATTATAATGTATTATGAAGGAATCCATAATGCATTATAGATGTCAGTTTTAAGTAAAGGGTTACTTTTTTACATTTAATTACTATGAATGAAACCTCTATGTATCTTTATGTCAAACTTTCAAACTACATCACTCATACACGTGATATCAGATGCACTCAAAACCCTACTAAGATGAGAACTAAAAATGTTGTACTTCCCATGCCAATCACATCTAAGGTAAATGTTCTCTCTCTATACCATGACTAAGACTGAATTAGATTATGATTCATACACATTGTATCTGTCAAGGAAAGTTTAAAGCAGTGCTGACAGAAAAAAGAAGAAAACAGGCAGTATAAGGGTAAACCCTGAAAGTTCCCTCGTCCCTCACCACATGTGACGTTCCCGTGACACCTCTTTCCTCGCTCTTGATGGTGGAGCACCACCACTACTCCTCTCTAGGATCCAGAGACAGCAGGGCCCTCCGGCTAACAGCTGAAGGGATCTTCACGTCACTGTTGTCATAGCGACAGCCCTTGTCACGAAAGAGCCCGTCGAAAGCACAGGTGAGGCCCGGTCCCCTCCACTCGGTCTCCCTGCCGGATTCCACAGGAGGTTCCCGAGGTGGCTGCCGACGCAACGCCAACAGCTGACACAATCGCCGCTCTACTCTTTGATCTGCGTATCCTCTTATTAGTGCGCGTACTGTAGGAGAGCATGTTTGTACGGCACCCAGCTGACGGCCATAATGCTTAGAAAAAGTCAACAGCGAAACACAAATTGTTCACAATGAGACATAATTCAGTACTCTAGGCCAAATAGGAGTTAAAGGAAATTGGCATACTGTGTTTTTTTTACTCCAATAGAGAAATCGGAAATTTTCATCTTGGTGTCCATGAGAGACAGGCAGATGTATTTACAGGTGAGAGTGTGTCCTGGGGCCAAAACACAGAACCAGCCAGCATCCATTGAGCCATTTAGATTAAGGGTTTTACGCAAGGAATTCAAACCTGTGACCCTCCACATATCCCTGACCCACTGAGCTACACACCACTCCAAATAATTATTAATTTAATTATATGAGTTTAATTATATGAATCATATTTAATGATATCATTTATCAGCAAAGAATTGCATGTCACAGAATCAACGTTAATATTATTCTTTGTCTTTGAACAAAATACCAACTGGACCATATTTTTCAGTTGTATTTCAATTCCGCCACAATTGTTTGTGAAAGGAGACAATAAATGTTTGTTTTTCAATGGTTGGGCAGTGCACCTAATTTGCTTTGTGTGTTTTCATTAACTATATGCTTTTAATTAGTTCTGCATTTGAATCAAATGAAAATGCAGATCCGTTTGTGCCTTGCTAGATTGCCCAGCATCCCTGAATGGGTAGCTGAATTGAGGATTAATTAATCTCTGTTCTGCACTGGATTATAAAATGGCTTTCTGTCTGTTAGACCTTGGGCCAGGACTGGCAAAAAGACAAACACTTAATTGCTTTGTTGGTAGTTAATATACAGGATTTCTTCACAAATGGAATAAGATATAGACTGGTTTCTGATGACTTCGTTTGCATTATTGTTCTCTTGTGCATTATCTTTGTTCATTGTTTTTCCAAGCACTACATTTTTACGCTTCCCTGCCCTGCTAATGGTCAATGTAGCCATTACAGTTGTAGAAGTTAATAAATAAGTAAATAAAACAGTTTTGCTATTTATCACTTCTACAACACCGTAACCTCTTATTTACTACATGGCCTTGGAAAATGTAAATACAGATGTCTTTAATTACGGAACTGTAAGCAAGCCACAGTCACTGTCAGCATTTTTAAATTTTGAAATGGGTTCTTCACACTTGCTGATGTATTCTGGGAAACAGAAATGGGAGTCGGGATAATTCTCGTCTGTGCCTGCCGGTGCCAACTTCCATGGTCATTATTCCACTTTCTGTACAGTTAGACATAACTCCCCTTTAATTGTCTGCCTGTTAAGCTCCTACTCTGCAGATAGACTTTTGCCTTGAGACTGAAACATTTTAAAGATTATAACTACAAAGTAACAAAGCATTCACATATATTGGGCTGATGAAGTTAAAAGTTTTAACTTAGTTTCAGTTTTAACATTATTAATTTATTAATGCAGTTGCATTTGGGAAAATTGACCCCCTGTATTAGAAAATCAACTGTTTTATGAGCATAATTGGTAAAACTTTACTTATAGCAGTCATTGTAATGCATTATACATACCTTCATAATGCATTATAATGCAGCCATAAAGTGTTATAAACATAGCTGTAACTATTTATCAAAAGGCATAACACCATTATAGTCATGTGTGTTATGCATTCTGAATGCTCTATGAAGGTCTCATCTATAATGAAGTATAAAGTCCTTCATAATGCAGCACAAACCATCCTTAATTCTTATACCATTTTAATGCATTATGAAGGTATCTATAGCTTCATAAAGCATTCATAATGCATGAGAAACATGGCTATAATGTGTTATGGCCTATTGGCCATCTAGTTTTTTTAAATAATAATTTTTTGAAATGATCCTTTACTGGACATTTATCTGTTTGCGGGTTGGTGACTGGTTAAAACTGAATGGAGAAAAATGCATCTCCATTTTAGGGCTTGTTTTATGCCGTCGTGTATCTTCTGGGATGTGTATAGCTGCTGCATATGACTGATGTGAAAGTGTAAGCTTACATTCTCTTTCACTTTGTAGGGATTATTATAGGTGAAGTACTAACATTTAATAGTTTTATAGTTAACTGTATTGTTTTGGGGAGTGGGGGCAGAAGAGGGGCTTAGGGGCCCCTGAACTCATCAATCTGCCACTGGTAGTAGTAGTATATATTTTCTATAGTATAGTAGTAGCAGTAGTAGTAGTGTATATATATATATATCCTGTAGTATATTAGTAGCATGTATATACCATAGTATAGTAGTAGTATATATATTTTATAGCATAGTAGTATTAGTAGTATTGGTAGTAGGGGGGTGGAATTTGTATTTCAACGTTAAGCAGATTTCCTCCAGGTACTCCGCTTGTCTCCCTCAGTCAAAAAGCACACAGTCAGGTGAACTGGCATCACTACATTGCCCACACTGTGAGTGTGAGTGCTCGTGTGAGCACCCTGCAGTGGACTGGCATCTGGTCCAGAGCGCCCCCTGCCTTGTGGCCCATGCTGCCTGCGATACGCTGCTCACCACAAATCTGTATTTGACAGCCGGCTGTGAGATGGATGGATTTTCTGCATCTGCTTGTTATATAGAGAAATAACCCGATCAGCAACAGGTTAAAAACACTCTAAACCGTTTATATTTACATAATACACAAATCTTTCAAGACACTCATATCGTACATTTAAAAAAAAAACAGCATTTCAACTCAGGTCAAAACCTGTAATTTGTTATATTTAAAAACTAGACAGAACAGCTACTAAATGTCACAAATATAAGGTGATACAGCCATTGCAGTTTGACAGAATTTAAGATAAGGAGCAAAAGCTTTCAAAGCCCCTTGTAAGTCACACTTTTAAAATAACCTAGAGAAGGTGTTCTGAACTTTGCAGCACCTTGCACAGCAGTTATTTTATTTGAGCTTAAATATTGATTTCTTCTGTCAGAACAACGGTCCACGGAGAAGAACATTTAAGAACAGAGCACACAAGGGAAAATTGCATTTGAAACTGTAACCATGAAAAGAAATGTACAGCTCTAGGGTCTGTGCATAAATCACATTTAGTAGTATGAGGAAACACTGGAAGGGTGTAACACTGGTAGGGTGTATTACAGGTGTGTGTTGTTCTCTTAAGGATAAATCGTTTAGTATGTTGTTTCATTTTCAAAAAATGGGGCATTCCCTTAATATAAGATCAGATAAAGTGAGATAAGATGAAACTTTCTTCATCCCAAAGGAAATGGTAGTGCCAAGGCATCGCTCTCACTGTGCAAAAATAACAAACAAAATATAAAGAATATAAAGATTAAAAGGACAAAAAGATGATGTAAGTAAGAAGGTGTGTAACCAAAGTGCATACAGGGTACCCTATACAGCATGTGCCAAATGGGATGGGATCAGAGTCCAGGGGTGTTGGGAAAAGCAGCGGGAGTCCAGTGCTCCCAGTACTTGAACTTTTGCGGTGATCTTCCCCTGCTTATAGATACCATCATCATAGGTGCCCAGTGCATCTGTTGTTTTGGTTTAAATGCTGCTTTTCTATCATCGGCGGTATGAAAGATGCATCTGGGAACCGGAAGAAACTGATCCCGGCTGAGGGTCTGTTCGGGGCTGCGTCTGGGCCCACAGCGTCCTGTGTGCCACTTAATCCTTCGGGTTCCCCAGCCGAAAAGCTGCAGATCTGATCTGAGGACAGTGCAGTGCTGCGTGTTGACTTTTCACAAGCAATTTGCTACGTGAAATTCACTTAACTGCACCCCAGCTAAGCAAATAAATTGTGTCCAGAAATAAAGCACTTAGAAGCCGGACAGGCTTCCGTTCTGAATGAACAAACTCACAACAACAGCCTTAAGATGACAGTTATATTCTCCCACTCCCCATTCTGCCTCCCCCTTTCAAAATTTGACAAGTGGCCCATTAATCAAATATTAATTGCTGTCATGGCAGTGTGCATTAAGGCTTACATGGCCCACACAAAAGACAGGCCTTATTAATCATCTGTTACATCTAATGAGATTTCAATAACATCTCCAACCACGTAATCATTTTCATCCCAGAAATGGGAAGGAAAGCTCTCTGCATGCCTGCACGTTGGGAATTTCGTGTTTTGGATACGTCTGCCAAGTAAAATCAGAATTGATAAGTATATGTACCTAGTAAACTGTTGACAAATTCAGTTCAAGCGCTATGGATATTAAATATTTGAGATGGACAATTTAACAAGTGTCTTCAATGTCCAAAAGCAAAACAATTCTTCTCACACCGAGGTCTTCAAATACTCGTGAGAAGATTACTATGATCGGACAATCCCTAGAGTGATTGATGGCTAAGGGGCTCAACAGGGAGACCACACTGTCAACCACAGGATTTGAACCAGTGATCTTCTGATTACAGAAACGATATTGGAACCCAGTGAGCACACGCTACCTAGTCAGATAATCTCAAGCATGCATAGCCTTGTAGAGCTATCAGAACACTGAATGGTTATTTTCTGAGGACTTTTATTCTCATTTCAGCAAAAAAGTAAGGCTGATTGCTGACATAGGCCCACTCAGGCCGTATTTGGACCTTGTTATTCCAGAATAATCTGATCAGGAAGTCCCTCACCTTTTGATCAGAGTTTGTCCTGTTCAAGGGCGTACTTAGAAATTCTGGGCTTCCTGACAAAATGTCACCTTGCCCCTCCTGGCCAGTTTTACATATAATTTTATGTATAAAGGGCCCTTGTCAAGTGCTGGACCCTCGGAATCTGCCAGAGTATTCATGCCCTTCCAACGCCGCTGGTTGTGTTCCAGTCAATTGTCAAGTGGTATGCTTGTTTATAAGGAACACAAGTTACAAATAGTGACAAGCATTCTAACATCAATGAGGCATCAAAGTGCTGTAAAACATACCGCTGGTGATACACCTGTGCAGTAAACCGGGCAATATCAATGAACCGCCCCATTTGGGGTCCTCTTGGACTCTGGTTCTATAAGCCAATATGCACAGTCCCTGGAATGTATGCATGTTAATGTTTTACCATCTTCCTCGGCGATTTCCTATCTTCGCAGATATCCTCTAAACTGCCTACCTCTCTGACGATACGCCTGGTGAAAACTGCATGGGCTTTCCGGACATTTGCTCACCATTTGTCACTCCTAAATTTTGAATTTCTTTTTTACTATAAACTACTATAAATCACTTGTGTGCCCCCCTCCCCTCTGCTACATAATTACAGTTATAATTACATAGTCCAAATCAGACCGCGAAAAAAATGCATCAAGAGAATAATATACTAATCTACAAACAAAAAAACTTTGAGCTACATGATGAATACATGAATAGATTAAAAATATATAAATAGATATTTAGTTACTTAAGAGCTGTCTGCCAGTAAACTGTACCGGAATAAAAACAGTAGTGAACGCTGTTTTTTAATGTCTTAACACTACAGTTCTGCTCAGTACATTATGAACGTGTTTATAAATCACTAAAAACATGGGCTTAAGTGAAGCCTTACCATATGACCTTTTGTTTTGAAAAGCAAGGGCTTTTATTACTTATGTTTTATTGATTTGCATTAAATAATCTGGAGGTAATTGTACCTTGATTGTCATCACTGCATTCTTGATGCTCCAAATGCCCCCCGCCCCCCCACCATGGATTATTGGCCCCCTTGATAGCTACCCAGAATACTGTATATATCTTAGTACAACCTATTATATTTGAAGTATTAAACAAACAAGCAAACAGACAAGTGAATTATTATTAACAACAACAACAACAAAAAAAAAATAATAATAATAATAATATGGCGGCACGGTGACACAGTGCTTAGCACCATAGCCTCACACCTTGAGAACTACCTTTTCTGTTTCCCCCGTGGCTCCATGTGTGTGGAGTTTGCATGTTCTCCCCATGTCGTTGTGGGGTTTCCACTAGGTACTCCGGTTTCACCCCACAGTCCAAAAACATGTTGAGGTTAATCGGAGTTGCCAAATTGCCCATAGGTACGCCTGTGTGAGAGAAAGGTGTGTGAGTGTGCCCTACGATGGTTTGGCACCCCATCCTGGGTTGCCTACCTTGTGTCCATAATTGGATAAGTGGTTACAGAAAATGATGGTTGTGTGTTTTTGTGGGTTTGTGATCCTGATCTACCAAACCAGGGCATGTCTCTCCCTGGCAGATTAACACAGTTGCTGGATTTTCACCACTGGCTTCGCCCTACTCAGGTCCTGGCACATCTGTTACTCAATTCAGCAGCAGCAATTCAATTCAATTCAACTCAATTCAATTCGCAGCAATAACCTCTTTACTCTTGATACTGTTCTGTAAAAACGGCATGGCGGCATTTGTGTACAAGGAAGGCTAGATCAGATTAATACTGAGTTGTGGTCCGAAGCAAGAGTAATTCCTTTGGAGACCTTTTCATAATTAGTTTTGCTCATTTAATTTCCGTGTTTTAGCCGCCCATGTCCCTACTAGCTCTAGCTTAGTATAATGAGCAAAATTACAAAGCAGCAGTTAAAGTCAAATAAGAGATATTAGGCATCGCTGTCAGTGACGATCTGATCTGAACTCAATGAAGGTCAGAAGGTCTCAGAATATAATTCATTCCAGGCTATTTGAAATTCACTCATCATGAGATGTATGCATAGAAATGACCTGAATGAATCCAGAGGGTTAGCGATTCTCATGTCAGCGTCATTGGAAACATCTAATGGGTGAAAACATACCGGGCGATGGGGGGGCAGCCCTCGTCACGCTAACAGATGGCGAGGGAGCACCCAGTTCACCCGGAGATGGAGGTGTCCCGCCTGGAAGGAACGACACCTCTCACCAATGTTCAGGGCGTCCGCTCAGCGCGCAGTTGCCTTTGGCATTAGTGCTTTTCCTTTTTTTTTAATCTCCTGTCATTTTCTCCTAAAAAAGGAAGATCAAAGCTCACAGCAGGCCTATAGCCAGAGGGCAGGGGGGGGGGGGGGGGAGGGGCGGTTCCCCGCAGAAGGGTT
>JAODKC010000045.1:11753155-11782817 GCA_026777985.1 Mormyrops attenuatus
GTCCACTGCACATCTTCTCCCGCGCCCCCCCCCCCGCCCGGGGGGGGGGGGGGGGGCGCTGATTTTCCCTCCCATTTAAGGCCTGTCTGCTGTTCTGCAGTTTTAACATTTGTAGGTAATTATTCATGTCACAGCTAATCTACACTAGTTGTGTAACAGACGGTCGCTCGGATTTGATATCATTGTTATTATTTATTGATGAAAAAACACCTACCAGTCGAAAGTTTTTGCACACCACAGGTTTTTACCAGTCTTCCATTTATTTCATAAACCGCAGATTTTTTATTCTTGTTAAGCATTGGAAAGTGAAATGAAAATATGGGTCAAATAAAAACAAGTTTCCTTAATAACATGTAACAGGGCATGTCTGACATCCTAGTACCTGGCAGTGTGGAGATGGCATAGTCATATTCCAGGCTGTCCTTTAAACGCACCAGTTACCTGTTTCATCCAATGAAACAGAACAGTATTTAATGTCCCTTGTAGAATCAATGGCTCAAATTTTCTCAGCTGTTATAACTGCTAGAGGAAGTTACTTAAATGAATCAAAGATATGACATTTTCTTGCTAATAAAGGTACCCAAATGCTGAACATACCGTACATTTATTTGTTAGCAAAGAATACTGAGTGCGTTTTTAGTGGATGCTAAGCGAGTAACATGCAAATGTAGAAAATCTCAGTGTGTGTAAAAACTTTCGACTGGTAGTGTATGTCCTGCCTGAAGCTTTCTGCAAACCTAATTCCTGAGCTATTTAACTAAAAAGCTTCCTCAAGGTAGGAATTCTGGCATCTTTGTTCTCGGCCCATCAGATTCCCTTCTGTCGTGGACGATCTAGGAACTTCTATTGGCTGGTTTTTGTTTCAGGGTTAAAACTGCCAATACATCCGTCAGCACTTAAATAGCTCGAACCGCATCAAAGTCAAGAGCAAAGTGGCCTTTCAAAAAGCTTATTAATGTTACATTCTATTCAAAGTTTCTATTCAAAGCGACATTCATATAAAAAGTACCTCTCCATAACAGCAGAGTAACCCCTGGCTGGTCATACTATAGTTAATGCTGCTAGAAAATTAACATGTATTGAAGCACCACAAGCTGGGTTCAATGCTCCACATTCCATGCGACAACAGAACTGGCCATCCCATGACAATAGCATTAATCATACTTCTCCCCTTCCACACTGAAGTTGGCACAAAATCTATAATTAAAGATTTTTTATTAAAAGAATGCAGCTGCAGGTTCTCCTGGGACGACAATAAAGTTAATAATTATTCAGCGCTTGTATGCCAAGCAATTTGCAGCATTTTATAATTTCACATTTTCTCATTCATACTGCAGGATGTTGACTGGTGCAATTTAGATACTGAGTTTTCAATGCGGCCACCTAGAATTTAGAGGGAATCTTCTGGAAATGAAGTGACTGTCTGCCTCACCACTGATAACTACACCTCCAGACCCTGTGTCCTTCAAGTTCTCATACCCCAAACCAAAAAAAAAGGAAATGAATGTTTTGTCTCCAGTGGTGGAAAAAAATGCTCATTAAGTTAGGCTATTTAAACCTAATAGGAGTTTCTTAAAAGGGCATTAATCTGTCACCTGACAGCGCCTCATTTCTCGATGGTGCCTCTTGGAGAAAAGGTACAGGATTATCCTGCCTGCTGTTCCACTCAACAGTCTGTTGTATGTTTTACTCTGTAATAAAGTGACACTCTTATGATGTAGAAATAGCCACTTTGGCATGATTTAAAATGACGAAAGGACAGCCATTAAACCAGAGCTAATTCGTAGCAGGTGTGTATGTGACAGTTAATCCTATAAATGGATTGGTGTGGTTTATTCTGGTGGAAGGTCATCTAAGAAATACTTTATAGCTATTTTAGGCATATATATATACATACACACACACACACACACACACACACACACACACACACACGCACACGCACAGAGACTGTTCCGGACTTAAAGCTAAGTTCCGTTTCAGACAGGTTGTATGTCAAGACTTACATACAGCACACAGCACGCACTAGGTAGCATAATACTGCCGGACACATGGCTGCCTGAACTTCACTACTTTACTTTATTTTTTTTTAAAAACTTTGGTCAAGGAACCTCATGGAAAAATGGCTAATCATTTGACATAAGTAAATGACAATCACAATCACAGCTACTGTACAATTCATATTACAGATTCATGTTATGTCGAATGCCAGATAATCAATACTTAGATATACGAGTTTTCAAAGCAAAATGAGGCAAACCAATTGCAAAAGGGCCCAAAGAGTCTGTCCCTGAACTGCAAAATTATTCAATGTGTCACAGGGTCTGAAAAATCATGACAGTATTTTGTCAAACAGTGACAAATAGAATCGGCAAACAGGAACAGCGGTCACACTGACACCGACAGAAATAGACAGACACTTAATAGCACAGCTGTTAAACAGCAGAAAAAAAATTGTTTCAACAATTATCACACATCCAAATCTGTACCTCTGTGACCCATCTGAGCACAAATTGTACATTGTAAGTTTCACAAAGCTGGAATTTATGCAAGAATGGCATTTGGGAACGGCTCATTTCAAAGGCCAGTGTGCACAGGCGCATAACCAGGTGCAAGGAACACACAGCCGGGACAATGGCCTGACGCGTCATCTTACGGCCTGTTTCTCTACATGCAGATTGGTTAATGTTTGAAGAAAACCAACAGATGCCTTCAGCGAGTGATGTGGAGGATCTGTAATGGTATAGACAGAAACCATCAGGTCTGATGATTACTCTATATGGTCAGATAACAATAGGAGACCATTTTATAGGACCAGCTGCACTCTATGGTGCAAACTTTGTTCTGGCGTGATGTTCCCTTGTTCCAAGATGATAATGTGAGAGAGGCTTCATAAACACCAGGATGAAACATCTACCACAACCTCCTTGAACTGCAAAAAGCAAAGCATGATTCTACCAACGTTAGCTCTCAAAAACTGAAGGCTTCTTATAAAGGAATGTTCCAGTATCCCAATGCAAACTGTCCAGGATTTGTATGACAGCTTACCAAGAGGAATCGTTTCTAAAAAACTTCTGAAAGTGTAGCTCTGTTCCTTATTGGAACATTGCATGTCTGTTTGGTGTTTCCAAAATGCAGGCTATTTGGACACAAGAATGATGTCATTGTTATGCCATTCTTTTGTCTTTGTGTTATGATTTTCATCATCGAAGGCAATTGTAACTGGGTAACAAGATTATCTAGTCTTCATGTACACATTGCTGGCAGTTTCTGCTATTTATAAACTGTACATTTTTGTTGTCTTTTTTACTTTGAAAATTGCATATTTAAATAAAATAATATTGGTAGCAAGCCAGTTTTTGGTAGTATTTTGAGTGTACAATATGATTTGCTAAAAAAAAATGAAGTTTGGTTAAATTGATATTTTATATATTTGCAATGTCTTTGTTTTATCAAAGAGGTCTTGACGATTATACATCCTGAAATATTTTATAGCGATGGAGTACATCACAAGAGATAGTGTGCAACTGACCATATCTTTGCCTGATTAATAACCTCAGTATGGCTTCTTTATGGTACTCATGATGTCTTTCATTGTCACTTTTCTGTCCCACACTTGCTCATACACTTTCCTTGTCTCCTGCCCCCTTCTGGAGTGAACCAATAGGAGGCCTGGATACAACGGAGCCCCATGCCTGTGCACCTGCCTGTATCTACCTGCGCTCCTGTCTGTGGGCAGTGGTGGCTTAATGGTTAGGGAAGTGCACTTGTATGGTAATTGAAAGATTACAGGTTTGAATCCTTGACCAACAAGGTACCGCCCCCAAGCACTGCTCCCCAGGCGTTGAATTAGCTGCCCCCTGCTATGTCACATATGGGTTAAATGCAGAGGACACATTTCGTTGTGGTGTGTCAACACTGATCACTAAATTTTAACTCTGTGTTCCTGCCTGTACTGCCCCACCTGCTGATGCCACCACACTTACCCATCCACCAACATCATAGACAGCTGCAGCAAGAGAAACCAAACCAACACTTAATGATTATAAAACCAGCCCCTGCACAAAGACACCAGCAAAAAGGCTGATCAACAGCTGTATTCAAGCGCCTGTCATTTACACTTCAATGCATTTGCATAATATTCTGTCACAGATGATCCATAAGAAAGCAACTCTGAAGATGCACAACCCACAACTGCTTAAGGCTAGAGCTGGGCTGAAGCGACAGATGGTAGCTGGGAAAGCAGGGGACTGACGATGAAAACGGTGCTGAACCTAGGATCCGGAAAAAGAGATCTCAGGTACAACAGGAAGTGAGCACACATGGAAGTCGGTTTGGCAAGAGGATGATGACAAGAGAGGTCTCCCGGCTACAGATCTCAAGGTGACGTTCTTTTGTTTATGTCGGTTTATTACCCGTAACAAATCTATGAGGGGCCTCTGAAATGGTTTGCTGTTGCACACTATAGCATCAGAATTATGCAGGACCCTTTGCCGCAGAAAGATCTTACGCAGTTTGTTGTATTTGTTCTACATACTCTAGTGAATAACTCGAAATGCCCCAGGCATGCAGTCTAGTCCATTTGCAAAAAATGATACGATCATTCACTGGGATCTCTGCCTGCTGAACAGGTAAAAAAAGAAAAAACAATAGGATTCTATGGGATGATGGAAAAGCATGAGCAGAGATAAACAAGAATAATTAAAAAATTTTTAGTGCAGGGATCCTTGACTACTCATGAATTAGGGAGAGAGCAGCCTGGTACTCAACCACTCGACACAGAGGATAGGTTTGTGGAGTGTGTATGAATTATTCAAGCTTAGCTCACTTAAATCATTTACACTGGGCAAGGGAGAACAGTTCAAATACTTATATAAAATCGCCCCATAAAATCAATACATGGATCAGTATATGTCTCCTTGTTTAGATGTTTTTTTTTCTCCAGTGTTGCGCTAATGAGATTTTGACACAACTCATAGTTATTCAATAGAGAGTTGCACATAATTGCTGAAAATATATAGAAGCCATAAATATTTCGTAGCTTTCAGGGAAGTGGGAAAAGTAGTTAATTCATTACCTCCACTCAATGCAGGGATCCGCTGAAAAGCCCTGCTTGTTTCGTCCACTTTCTTTGAAAATCAGACTGATCTGTTCATTTGAGTCATATTTGTTGCTTTGCGTGCCTTTGTGTGTAGGACCATGTTTATTTTGCCAGCTAAGCATCCCTGTGTTCCCTGTGAGGAATGCTACCTGAATTAAAAAACACCCTCACAGGAAGGGCAAATATTTCCCTGTCCAAAGGCGATGATATGCATATTTATTCATTCATGAGTATAGATACTATTGAGGAATGGGGAAGTAGATATGGATACTAATAGCAAAAAATGAACCAATTGTGTAATATAGAGTAGCAGTCAAAAGTTTGGACATGCCAAGCCTCCGACAAAGGAGAGTGATAGAAACGCATCACATGACCTGGCCACCTGACCTAAACACAGCAGAAATGGTTTTTGGAGGAGTTTGACCAGAGGGTGACAGAAAAACGGCCAATGCATGCTCAGCATCTTCAGGACAGCTGGAAAAGCATCCCAGGAGACAGTAGGGTCAGCTGGTCCCTGGAGCAATTGGGGTTAAGGGCTTTGCTCAGGGGCCCAACGGTGGGATCACCCATTGGGTTTGAACCGGCAACCTTCTGAGTCTCAACCCACAGAGCTGCATCCCCCCATGGAAATAACTTAATGACAAAAGTTGTTGATGAAAAAAAGCACATTGAATCACACTTATCGAATAAAAACGCAGTGCATTAATGATGCTTTGAATTTTCGGGGACTGTAATTTAATATGTGTATACATTTAAACATTGAATATTTCAGCTGAAAACATTTCAATTGTAATTTCATCGCCTAAATATTCAGTATAAAATATTCAGCTTCCAAACTTCAGTTCCAAAACATACATCTTTATAATTCAACCACATGAATTCAATTAATTTATATTCGCATCAAAATAAATTTCAAAATAACAAATTCAGGTGAAAATATTTGATGTGTTTTATTCGCATCTTTATTATTCAAGCGGTAATATTCAGTCCTCTTATTTTTGCTTTACAATATTCAGGCCTGTTATTTTTGCTGTTTCAGATACGCTGCCACAATTTCAGTGGTTTAAAATACGGTCCAAAATTCGTTTGCAATGCGTTTCTTATTCGATAAGTGTAATTCCCCGTTTTTTTTTACCAACGACTTTTGCCATTAATTTACTTCCATACCCCCCCCCCCCAAAAAAATTGTTTAATACTTTGTTGGTCAGTGCATAATTCCTTTGATGTTAGTTTATAGTTTTGATGTCTATATAATTATTCTAAAATGGAGTGAAGAGTACATATAAACCTTTCCATGGGTAGGCGTGTCCATACTTTTGACTGGTACTGTAAGTGCCCTGTTTATAGGTGTCAGGTTTAAAATGGACATCGGTAAACTGTAGTGCTCCTATATTACATAATATATGTACGTTGCTGTTCGCGCCTACTAAAAGGATGTAAACTGCACTGGTCATTAGCAAACTTGCTAAACTTGGAACTTTAAAAATATTATTACTGGAGCTTCAGGGAGGAAGTGAAGGCGAGGAAATACAAGGAAAGAAACCTCCACACTGTCGAGAGATCCGGGAGGAGAAGTCAGGGTAGGGAAATGAACCATAAGTACCTCTCATGCACACATATTCAACCCTAACAGACAATTATACGCCAGGGTGGGTACCAACAGTGCAGAGCGAAAAGTTAAGAAGAGACCCCTCTCCCATATTAAATTAGAAATTCATTATGTTCCCGTCAGAGATTAAACAAAAAAGTGTTGTGCCAATAGTTGGGATTTCCTGAATCACGGAAGTGTAGGATTGCACTGCTTGGGAAAATATGTTAATCTTTTATGAGATGTTAAACCACCGGGGCCCCTTTGTGAATTGGTGTGCAGAATTCAAAATGTTTTCTTCTCAAACACCTGGTCAGCAGATGTTTCAAAGCTTCCATTCTTCCTGTTAAAAAGAATCCTGGTCCTTTGAGCTGGACATTTTTACCATTTTCCGGGCATTCTGTTAATCACACGGAACACTGCAAGGGAAGGGCGGTGCACACGCAAGCTGTTTGTTATTCCTGCGGTGAGAAATGGGAGAGTTTCTCCCAGAAGACCCCCAGCGTAGGGCCCCTCCGAAAGGTCACCGTGACCTTTCACCCCGGTGTAAAATCCAGCTATGAGGAAATAAAGGGTGAGCAGATGTGAAATCCTCTACGACCCACCTGGCTCCAGGGCACCAGGCTGTCAAAACAGCTACGGCAGCCACCAATCACGCTTCAGACACCATTACTGTACGTTATGTAAATTGTATGAGATACATCTCGAGCGCCTTTGAAGCTGGGATTTGTATTCCATTGGAATCAGACTGCCATTTCTGCCAATTTGACATGTCCAGTTCAGGATGGAGAACTGCAAAAAAAACCTATCTCAGAAACCATTGGAAGGCTTATTTCCCAGTAAGGAGATATTTCACATTTTTTTCTTCAAAAACACCAGATCCACACATAATCTCTCCTTTACGTAAGTTCTGTCCGAGTTCAGAATGTTTGGTGTGGATTCATTTATCATAAACATCTGCACAGAAAAATACGTTCCATCATTTTCAAATATTATCGATTGTTGCATGTGAATTAATCAGACAGCCGTCAGTTAATGGAGAAATTTCTTTCTGCTTCCCCTTGTAATTTCAGATTGCAGAAGATTGTTCTTTTTTTCCTAAACCATTATATCTTATCATATGCAATAGAGTGTAAAAACAATGTGATTAGAATGCTATTAAAACACATTAGACATATTCACCATGTAAGCTTAGTTAGAAAAATAGCATTTTGAAGTAAAACAATCCCTAAGGGAGATGTCAGTTTAATAAATGGAGATGGAAAAGCCGGCTAAAAAACCAGAACGGCCAGATTACTTGGCTTATCTGTGAAAATTATTTGTATAGTTTTATAGATAATTACAGGAAGATAGCTGAAATTAAACCAAATAGTGTTTTTACATTGTTATTTCAATTAATGACATTTTAATATTGTTGTTTACTTGCTTATCTTGTCAATCGAGGAAGTCTTGACCACCACAGTCAAGCCTGCAATGGTGAGTAAGGCACTGAAACGGATTGTTATTAAATCCATCTCTGCTGAATGAATGCCATTATTTGTCATGGTTAAGGACTGAGCCGCCTAATTAGTGCTGTAGAAGGGACCAGCATCAAGGCCATCTTACTGGGGTTTTAATGGTAGGGGCTGAGTTAGGAATTCTCCTCCAAGCCGCTGCTCCACAGAAAGATCCGGAATCATGATCGAAAGGCATGAGGGTGGGAATGAAACCAGGTCTGAAAGACTGCATGTTGACATGGTGCCACCAGGCAGCAGCCTTCTCCACCACCACGTCTCCAAGAATGGGTGAACACGCGACGTTTTAGGCATTAATTCCCAGAAGCTGCAGATGACATGGGAAACACAGCTACAGTGGTGTAACATCATCAGAAAGCGCCCCATTACCTGATATCAGATGAACAACTTTGTTGCATTGGTTTAAATATAATGAAACACAAATGGGCAGGAAATAAAGTGTTAAAAGTTATATAAACTAACAAGTTGAGTCAAGTTGAGGTTTTTAGAAAAAAAACATGCCATGGATAAAAAAAGTTGTAGTGTTTGTGCCATTAAAAACCCGGACAGCTTTCCAAGGATTAATTCGTTTAATGATATTTAGAAACACAGAAAGACACAGGAACGCCAATTAACTGAATACCTTCTCATCAGCAGTGATGGGGTCCTCAGATTCTTCTAGAACATCTGAATTAGGCTGAAAGTCTAGAGCGGTAAATCAACCCAGTTAGTGAAAACAAAGACCTTCAGCGTTACAGGTGACTACCCACAGATCACATCTTAGAGAGAAGCATTATGGGTACCAAAGCCGCCCCATCATAGCAGAGCGTTTATGGACTGCGATTCTGAAAGAGGAGTTAGAGTGGAAAGGCTGTGGTGAATGAATTACCCGATCGACAGTCTCCTCCTTGTCCAGACGACGTTCAGGCTGGACACCACTGACTCGCCGTGTTGGGAACGCCATCAAACTTCTCCTAGTCTTATTGAGAAGGTCTGCTAGGGTTTTTTTGAGATGGCTTGGGAGAAAGTGCTTGTTTATTTATTGTTCTGTCTGCGCTTTGATGGCGGCAAGCGTGCCCTTTCAGAGATGGAGAGGTCATCCAGAGGGAGACATTTTGGGGTTCCTGTCAGAGGAGACAACAGCGTTTCCACACCGTATTATTTATTGATAGACTTTTTTTTGCTGCTTTTGAGGAAGTCTGTTCAGATAAATAAAAAAAACAGGTTTATAAACACATTATTTAAAACGTGTCTTGCCTGTGGTACTGTGGCCTTTTCGTTCCTCTTAATGATTGTTTGCTACATGAACTCGTATCATACCATCATGCTGAAAAGTACTTCAGTAAAAGCAGGCAAGCAAAGCAATTGTGTCATAGGAATGTATTTTCCACACCAGAACTCATCAGTCAGCATTAATTACATTTTAAAGTCATAATAATATTTTTTTTTTTTATCAGTTATTTTGCTTCTTGGAAGCTGTAAGGTGTATCAGGCAATCGTTGGCTCACTGGGGTAGGTGATCTGAGCAGTCTTCTGGCTCAGGGGGTGTTGGATTGTCCCTCAGTTTAGTTTGAGGTAGTAATGTTTAACTTTGCTTACCAGGGTGGCAGAGATATGTTATCTACTGCATTCCTGCTATCGCTTCACAGGTGAGACCTGTAAGGTCAATATCTGTGATTGACAGTGTATAACTTCCACCTGGAAAAATACTTTGATTGCATAAAATAATCTAAAATTGAATTTTCTCAAACCATTTATCCAGTGCAGGATCTGAGTGGACCTGTAGCCTATCCCATTAAGCACAGGACACAGACATCCTGGATGTGATGACAATCAGTCACAGGCACATATATACAATAAGGGCAATACAGACACACTAAGACATCTAAATGTTATATCTTTGAACCTTGTGCATAAACCCATCTATCCATCCATCCATTTCATGTAACCACTTATCCTATTCAGGGTTGCGCATAAACCCACAGAATCCTAACTCACAGTTAAAATGGGACTCAAACTCACAACCCTACAGTTGCAAGAACACAGCGCTACCCACAGAGCTACCATTTGCTTGGATTTGGACCCACGCATCTACCACAGTGCTGCCACCTGGTTTGGATGCTAAGTGCTACTGTTTTTATGACATCGACAAAGAGGCCCTTGTGAAAAAGAGTGCCCAGAAGCCTCTTTGAAATTCACATCAGACCAATCTCACCAAACTTCTGCTATGCCCTAAACATTAAACATTAAGAGGCCTGTCACAGTCAAAATCATAAAGTACTATTTTATCACATGCCTGACTCTTAAAAACATGTTTGTTTACAAGATTTACATGTACTTAAGCCTCTTCACAGGATACAACAGAATTTAAAATTTGGTTAAAGGCTATAGTCTGCATCAGTGGGATTTATTTAGTATTTATTTGAGCCCTGCAGTATTAAATTAACAAGAAGACAAGTTGAAGATTGCATAATTGACTGTGCATCGCATCACTAGAATCTGGCAACAGAAGCATGAAAAGATTAATTTTCCAGTATATACAGCAGCTGATTTTCAGGCAGAAAAGTGCAAATAATATCAGTAAAGTAAATACAGACTCCGTCAGGAAAGTTATGATCCTTTTTAATAACTTACATGATCGAGCAAGAGATCACTGTGAGGCTCACTTTAGCCATGGAAATCTACCCAACAGCTGGAAGGATTATATCCCTCAGAAAAAGGAAATTATTGTTTTTATTCACTATCAAATCTAAGACGACGATCTTTCCTTTCACATGAGCAGGTCTTACATTATAATCAGGTCAGGTGTTTCAGGAAAGTGAAAATATCGTGATCTTGTTCCATATAAAAACAACAAAACCTCATCCACACTACTGTGCAGCTATATTCATTTACATTATATTATAGCATTCTTAAGCCGCACCTTTACAGTCTTACATGTTTACACATCTTTTAGCTTCAAGTCAAGTTCCTGAGAAAAGGTAAAACATTTCATATTAATGTGTGCTTGTAGTTTCCGGTGTCTGACACCATCCTGAGGTCATGAATGCTAAACAACCTTGCGATTCCCCCCCAAAGTCAGAGCACATCGAAAGGGTTTCTCGCAGGGTTCCCGGATGCCTCGTTTTAGCTGATCAGTGTGAGCCACGAAACAGAGTCTGGGGGTGGGTGGGTGGGGGGGGAGGCAATTATCAACAAGCCAGGAGGGTTTAAATTGGCCTGGTGTTTCCATTCAGTGGCACTAGAGGCACAAATAAAAACTCCATCAGCGAGTGTGCTGGGGTGGATGTTTCACTCCAGATTGAGCAATTTCTGGTCACGGCGCTGCGCTCATGATAAAAAGAAGCGGCTAGGGAGCATCAGCCCTGGACCTTCTGTAGCCAAAGCTTCCAGAATGATCTATAACATTATAAAACAACAGAATAACCCCAAAACATGTCAAGTACACAGTACCGATCCAAGCTGACCTGGAGCCCCCGTCTGAGGCAAAGTGAAATCGGCTTGCAAGTCAGTACCCCTTCAGAAGATGGCGCCCTAGATGACCGCTTAGGACTGGCCGGTACTTCAAGTGCACATACATCATACTGTACATGTCTACACTGAAATGATTCCATTGTACAAGTGGCTCACTTTGCGGTCACAAGTGCATTCCCAGCACTGTGAAATACCCGACGGCGATGTGGACCGGACAGCCTGTCCGTCATTTAAAGCGCTAAGTGCCTGTTACGCTTCTCTACAGCCTCGACGCGTCCCCGAAACAGCAATTACGCTGGGTATTAAATTATGGAAGCCGCTGCAATCAAATCCTCATCTTTCCTGACTGCAAGATTCATCTCCCCGGCTACCGGCGGCCCAGTTTAGAGAGCATTTTGATTCAGATTTATGGGGGTATAAATAAATTTGGTTCTCGGAAGACAGGGTTCATTAATCTTTGGGGGAACAGACAGATCACGATGGGAAATAGCAATGCATGCTGTCCCTACGCATAGCCGAAGTAGGGAGGAGTCTATTAACACTGTGTTACTCTGATGCGGTCTTGTGTACTTCGGTACTATAAATAACACATCAAAAGGTTCTCCTCTCCATCTGTGACTCTGTTTTCTGAGCTTTTGGCCTTTTCTCTGACCATTGGCTCAGTTCTTGTTTATTGTGGTCAGGGCTGCCAGCTCTGACGCATCTGGTGTGACACTCATGCTTTCCAACTCTCAAATTTTTATGATGTTGTTTCGCGAATGTCCCAAGCCATACAGTATACAGGGGCGGGGCCACTGGCCCAAGTTGAAAGCGGATTGGTCCCAAGAGTGCCCCCTCCTTGTCACTCAACAGTTCAAGACATTGGTTAATTATAAGGTTGACCCCTCTGTATAAATTTTGGCCCCCCACCTTAAAATATCCTAGATTTGCCCCTGCAAATAGTTAAAAACTGATGAATTATGCGTTTATTTTTTCTCTAAAGAAACTGAACGATGATGGCTGTACTTATGAAAACTTCTAATATTTTTATTATTGATAATGTGAAAAGAGCACTTCGGAAACCACAAAAACAATAATAATAATTATTGATTGATACTTTTTATTGATCCCCATGGGGAAATTCATGGGGAAATCCAATGAAGGAAAGAAACAAACTTCTCCAAAGGCAAATTTTATCCAAAAAAAATGACTAAAAATAAACAAGCTCCTCAGAGTTACAGGCGTGATTCTCTCATTAGCGTCAGATCTGTGTTATTTAATGACCCACCTCCATCCGTTAAAATGAAGCACTATCATTTCAGCTACAGTGTTAATTGCAGGCAGTGGCTGCATTCGGTTCTAAGATGGAGGTGTGCGTTTCCCTCCCCGCTGTTCCCCATGTGGGGGTGGGTCACCAGACTGCCGCCACACAGCATCAGTCTCTCGCTAGGCAAAAGCGACACCCTTTGTACCCCAGCCGAACATGGGCTGATCTTTGGAAGTTGCGAAGCTCAGACCAATGAACCTAGAGGTAAATTAGAGCACGTTCACTCGGCCAACACCAACAAAGGTAGCAATGGCTTCCATTAGCTCGCGACACTCCGACTCTGACGGAACATCGGACAATTTTTGAGACACGGTGGGTGAGATAACTATGACAGTCACTAACACAGACTCTGCACCAATAAGTACCCAGTGGGAGCCAGAATCATACTTAATACCTGCCAAGGTATAATGATCCCACCCACCTGACGGTAACGGAACCTCATTCCTCTTATGTGCATGCTGGGGTCGAACTTGTTGGCCATCTCCGCTTTTTTCATTATGAATTTCTCACAGTGTGGTTATTATCACCAAGATTTATTACGTTTTACGTATAAACTATATGGACAAATTTATCAGGCTTTGTCAACAGTGAACAGTGTGTTCCTTTAAGAGGTAGAACCTTTAAATTCAAATTAACTTTACAAACAGAATAAAGACTTTCTAGCTTTGTATAAGATTTTACCTTTTCATTAATTCAAGAACAACACAATAGTGCTGGTCTGAAAAACCTGATAATCCTCACCAGTGTGTCAGAGATATCATATTGCCGTGTATTCAGACTAATCTCATTCTTAAAAACACTTAAAATGCACCTTATTTCAGCACCGTTTCCCAGATGGTTGACATTTGGAAAATATAAAGCATAAGGGTAAGAAATGAAATGTGTAATATTTGCAAGCCAATTAGCCTCATTAGAATGCATTTTACTTTCAACAAAGCCGCCAGTGAGGACCCAATTAAAGCAATATTTGCCAATTAGAATTTTAATCTCCACAGATGCCAATAATGTTAATATAATTTCATGTCAGGAAAATTTAATTTAAGCTGTCAGTTAGAGGACTCAGGTTTCCTGGTGAAATATAACGTTTTGTCAATCTGCTAGATTCAGATGGATGACCAGTGTAAAGGCTTCTGTGTAATTAAAAGACACACAAAACACATATAGATTGACAGTACTCTGAAAACTCAAAACTCTTTTCTCACCAGAACTATTATGAATTGTGTGTTCGGAGAAGCCATTCCACACACCGCTGTCTTGCTGAGCTGTTATTTTTATACTTGAGGTCTTCGGTTAGCTTTAACAAGTCCTGCCATTCTCCTCTGCCATCTCTGATTAACAAGGTGTTTTTGACCACAGAACTGGCATTGACAGGATGTTTTTGTTTTTCACACCATTCTCTGTAAACGATAGACACTGAAGAGCATGAAAATCCCAGGAAGGTGGCTGTTTCTGTGATGGTGGAAATACAGTATCTGGCATCAACAGTCAAGACCACTGAGATCACACGTATTGTCCATCTTAAACTCTGTCGAACAGTACCTGAACCTCCTGACCATCTGTGTGCTGCATGTTTTGAATCACAGCCTTGTGACTTTGGTGTTTTGATCATACATTATTCAGTGTTATTGATATATTCAATCCGGGGCTGATCTTGCTGTATTGTAACTATTATTGCTGTGTTTTATGAACTACGATTAGGATGTGACCAGTAACTGTGTCATACTTCAAAAGGACCATTTGTGTTATTGCCATGGGCAAGCCCAGCATGATGAAAATAAAAGTGCAGATCAATCACAACCCAAGATCCATCTCTCCATCCTTTGCTCTACAGATAAACCTCTGCACAACACAGCCTATGTTCAGGATGCTGACTCTCAGTGAAGACCTATTACTTCAGTTCAGCTTACCAGCAACTTAACACATAACACACCGTAACTATGGCTGCTGCCGCTGCTCTACATGCCATTTTGATCTACTGTGCTTGTCCATTAATGACTCGATGCATGTTCTGACCACCCATGATCTCTGCCTTCCCTCCCACATGGTTGGGGTAGGCACCATCTGAGCTGGAGTCCTGGTTCAGTCCCATGGAGGGGTGACATTGTGGATGTGAGTCATGAACGGTAACATCATGAGTGCAGCCTTCAATCTGTACCCTACACAGGCCGGCGTGGGGAGCAGACTCATAGATGGACTTTGGCTTTGACCATGACCACAGTTTACACCTTGCTTTTAGCAAGCAAGTTTCTTTCTTTTTCTATAATGTTATCATGCCCAGGGGGGTTGGGCAGCCAGCGGACCTTGGACCCCCAGGGGTATTTTTTCTCCCTACTTGGGAGTTTTCTTTCCTCTCCTCCATTGTCACCTGGCTTTCCTTCTGTCGTTTCTTTGTCTTCCATTTTCCCTGTTTTTCAATTATTCTGTATGAATGATGTAAGAATGCATTACAACACACACATTTAAAGCACCTTGGGGTGACTGTGCCTGCTGTGAAAGGCGCTGTATAAAAATAAATTGAATGGAATCGAATATTAGGCTTCCCTCTGTCTTCCCTCCCCTTAAACTATTGAAAATTATACAGGTTTTGTTTGCACTATGTACTTTGCCTCAAATTCTGTCGGTAGCACTGTAATGCCTATCCTGTCTTGAATGTTGCGCCTAGGATTTGGGGGGAATGGCATTTCATTTCACCGTGTATCGCACATGGCAGTGACGACAGTAAAGCTCCACTTACTTGAGTTATCCTCTGGTGGACATATTGATTCAGACATTCCTATTTGTACCATTGTGACAAAGGTACAGTGGTTGTTCAGCTCCTAGTGCTGGAGCATAAAAGCCCTTTTTTCATCCTCAGACCATTTTCTGCTAACCCATTGCTCTCCCACACATCTTTGCTTTGCCCCCCCGCCCCACTTTCATCCCTTATTGAAGGTTTCAGCGTTTGAAAGGCTGATCTATCGCCGTGTGTGTGAGAACGCACAGAGCGACTCTGAAATACCACCTATAATCTTTTCTTCCGCCGCTGTGACTCCTCACAGCATGAAGACCGCACATCCTCCCTTCCATAGCCAGCTGAGAATTTCTTCTATCCGGGCCACAGTCACACAAGGTGTGTCATCTGAGACTTCAATAACCCAGCTAGCTTGTGATCATGTCTCAGAAAACACAACAGATATTGATGCTGACTGCTGTACAAGGGTATATGTCTTTTTAGATATCTCCCACGGTCCATGATAATATCCTAGGCTACTCTGAACTCACATGATGAATGCCCTCCTGAGGTGATAGCTTAAATCATCATGTGTGAACATCTGAGCCACTTTTGCCGTAGTATCAAAATTCACAATAAATGAGCTATAATCGATGTCAAACCTCTCAGTTGGGTTAAAGCTCCTGCTGTCCTGAGTAATAATCTTTCCCTTGCAGTCCAGCTTTTTAGTATGTTCTACAAGGGGCTTTGGCATCTGCTGTCACTTTGTTAAATTAAAGGAAGGTTAAGATCAGCATGTCAAGTTCTTTGGACTAACTCACCAAACACACTTTACATTTTACTTTGTTTAGAAGACGCAGTTACTGATCCTTAATCAATCAGTCAATCAATTAGCACAGTAAGACCCAGTCACTATTAAGGTGCTGAGCGGATCATTTATCAAAGTTAAACTTAAACAGTTAGCAGTCATTTACACTTTGCTTTTCGGAGTTTGATTTAGTTATACTCAAACAAAGCCAGCTAAATAACACATTTAAGGTGCCAAAGCCAAGATCTACCCTGCAAATCAACCCATGATGTTTTCGTTCGAAAACGGATCAATATGCAGTCTTTGTCAGGTGGTTTACAATCGTATCTAAAAGCTCGATCTACTCATGACCAGCAGGATATGAGAAAGCAGCAAGCTCTTTAAAAAGGACAGAATTCACTGTGCACCTTGGCCAACACCTGCACAGTGGTCAGACTTGCCTGTACTGGCTGATGAAATGACAGAGCACTCATTTTTTTCTAAATATTTTTCTGCTAAACAAGTTTGAAGCAAAGTTTACGCAATTAAAAGCAGGCAGACCTAAGCAGAGTTTAGCATGAGACACACAAGCTACGACAGTTCGTTTGTAGTGAAAGCAAGTTCTTCACAGCATCTAATTTTCAGTCTGTACTATCACAGATTCTGAACTCTGCATATCTGATTGCCAGGCATCTTATCAAGTTTACAATGGCTAGGCTACAGTTTGAACACTCGGCAAGAAGAAGAAAACATTTATCTCCGACAATATCTGCTTTTTTTAAAGGCTTCCTGTTAACATTCAAGATTCAATCAGGGACATCAGATTTAATACCCAACAAAAAGCTTCATCATAGGTCAAAGAAATGAAATCCTTTAAGGGACTAGGTCGCTTATATTGCTGTTGTTCACATTAAGCACGGCAATTCAGAGTCGTTATTACTCACAGAAGGTCAGTTGGCCTTGTCACTTTTCATAGCGGTTGTTCTGTCTGCAGCACAATGCCCTTATTTCATTCTTTGAAATGTCTTCCCACATTCTGTTATGTATGAGGTCTACTTCAAAACAGCTTGGCGGTAGATGGGAATAACTGAGAGTCTGAAGGCCCCAAAATAGATGTTTGTTAAACCGTCAGAAGGGGTAATAATCATTGCAACTATGATATCGTGCATCGGTTGACATAGTGTGTGTGTGTGTATGTGAATTATGATTATATTACATTGTGGGGACCAAATGTTGTGGGGACCTGTGAACGCAATCAAAAAACTTTGTTTGGTTACTGATGATTAAGGGTAGGGCTGGGTAGGGGTTAGGGTCGTCCTGTTGGGATTAGAGTCCCCATAGAAATGAATGGAGACATAATTACAAACCTATAAAAAATTACATACATATATTCACACACACATATTTTCCAGGCTCTCCTGCCTAGGCTATCAAAGTTATTAAAATGGGCAGCTGAACAAAGTACGATTGTATTCATGTGGACAGATGGGATCAGGAGAGACATTCAGCATTAATCGTCACACCGCTGTCACCTGCAGGTTAGACGTGTGTGAGCCCCGCTTCAATTGTGTCCCTCTGTACCAGGGAAATGTCAGGAAAGTATCAGTTGTATTGTACAGCTTTGTTTGTGCAATTCTAGAAGGTTCACAAAGGACACTTTGTTTGCTGTAGAAATAACCTTATTGTGGGGAAGGTGCCATTTCAAATCTTTGCATTTAGCATGAAATTGGGAACCCCCCCCCCCCAATGGTGAGACCTTTAAAGGAGAATAGCCATGGTGATACACACATTTGCAGGGTGGTGTTCGGCTCAATGTGTTAGGGCATGAATGGAAGGTTGTGGAATCAAATCCCAGGGCCCACAGTGCCATTGGGTATCAGAGCAAGGCCCTTAACTACACAACGGCTGACCCTACACTGTGTCTCTTAGAGAGCAAGATGGGGTAGTCAAACAGAGACTGATTAAAGTATCACTATTCTATTATTTATGTTTAGCATCAGTGCTTGAGTCCATTCAGTCTAGGGAAGTTCCAAATAGACAGTGTGGCTAATTTCGGTAAGTGGCCTAGTCAAGGGAAGCTACAGAGCTTCAGGGCTGTAGGAGGATCGGCGTAAGATCTCGAAAGATCTCTAAGATGTCCTACTCTTCAATAAATAGGGTTGCTTCTGGTTAAAACTGACCCACAGACTGCTTCTCATAACAGTGTTTCCATGAATGCAGCCTCATGCCTGAAAGGTCTACAACAGTGGCCTTCAGATTCCTGTAAGCCCCTCCATGTTTTTGCTTTATTCCATTACTTGCACACCAGATTGTACTAAATAACTGATTGATAGGCGACAATCTAAAAATTCGAAAAATGTATACAAGCTGGGGCTGAGAAGTGGATTTTGGGAACCCCTGTGCGCTGCTGCGTGTGGTTGGGCTGTTGGACAGTTTAAACGATCTTTATCACACCACGTTTCGTGTCGGCTCTATCTCGCCAAGCATCTTCAATATCCGTCACTGTTAACACGCATCATAGCTCCTGTCTTTCTCCTTTATCGCCTTTTTTTTCTTGGCCTGTTGTTACCCTGGACAGCCGATTTTTTCATTGGTTGAAATCCAGAAAACTGGGAATTTATTTGTATCATCAGAAGTAGAACTTCTTAAAGGAGGAAAGCCCAGAAAAATCTTCAGTTCCTCTTGTATATTTTTTATATACAACATGACTGACTGGTCACACTGGTCAGAGCCCAATGCAATGAACGGTGAACTCCAGGTTTGAGCCACATCCCACTGAACAACTTCACAGCCCAGTTAGAACAAAAAGCAAACCACAGGAAGACAGTCTTACCTCTCCGCCGGGCAGTGCCAGTTACAGCTCATGTGGACACCTAGACAAGCTTAACCACTAGTGAAGGTATCTGGGACTGGCAACCGCTAAGTCAGCGCCCCAGCAGATGGTGCCCTAGGCAGCCGACAGTTGCCTAATGGGTTGACCTGCACTGCCGTCAGGGTAGGGGGCACGTGTGAGACTGAACTTCCAGCAGTCTGTTACCCTCAGCAACAATGATCACGTTTGTCCCAAAGGGCAGTTGACTACAAAACTTGCTGAGCTTAATGGGACACGAACGCATAGCCGCCAATTAGGAATGGGAGGGTCATGGCGGCAGGGGAGCCAGCACTGCATGATGACTGACGCGTGTGTCGACGCAGCAGACTGCCAGCACTACATGATGACTGACGCGTGTGTCGATGCAGCAGACTGCCAGCACTGCATGATGACTGACGCGTGTGTCGACGCAGCAGACTGCCAGCACTACATGATGACTGACGCGTGTGTCGATGCAGCAGACTGCCAGCACTACATCATGACTGACGCGTGTGTCGATGCAGCAGACTGCCAGCACTGCATGATGACTGACGCGTGTCGATGCAGCAGACTGCCAGCACTGCATGATGACTGACGCGTGTCGATGCAGCAGACTGCCAGCACTACATGATGACTGACGCTGGTGTCGATGCAGCAGACTGCCAGCACTACATGATGACTGACGCGTGTGTCGATGCAGCAGACTGACTGCTGGTCATGGGCTGGTGAGACGACTTTGTATTTGAAAGGATTTACTCTCCTGATCCACCATCCACCTGGAATCGCTTATCCAGTGTGGGGTTCTGGTGAGCTTGGAGCAGCTCCCGGGAAGGTGAAGACACTGAACAGGGGCTGTTTAATGGTGTGTTTCATTTGAACTGGGAACTCAGAATTTCCTAGTTCCAAGTTGGAAATTTCAACTATAACATCCCCTGAACTTGGAGTTTCAGAAAGTCAGAAGGACCTTTACAACCCCAGCCTCAGAATTCAAGATGGCTGCACCCTTCATCAACAAAAGTGAAAGCTGTAGATACATACTGTTTATAAGCACTAATGTCATATTTGTGTCTCATTAGTTTGTTCGTACACACAGCACTGTTCAACTGCTACCTGTGGACGTGTTGCTACAGTGTATGTGCAAAATACCTCATAATGTGTTGTTATCCACTGGCTTTGCTAATAATGGCTAACAATGAACTTGGCTAGATCTGGTATCGCTAAATGGTTTCCCATCTTGTTGTACTGGAACATGGCTAACGAACATGGGTGTGACATTTCCAGCTCCCACCTCAGAGGTAAATGGAATACAGCATAATTCACAGGCATAGCCAGCAGATACTGTCAGGACCCACTGGTCAAATGAAATACACGCTGATAGCCCTCCAGCACCTGATGACAACTGTACCATCAAAGGCAGTAGTCAAGGGCCCTCTGACAACTGGAATAGCCCAGGGGCCTCTGGCCAAGTTGATGTGCCCCCACAGTGTATGTGGCCACGTGCTGGTGATTGGAAGGTCACTGGATCAAATCCCTATCGAGGTTGAAACCAAACCTATGCCCTTGTGTGGCCAGCTGAATGAGGTCACCAGGGGCCCCTTGAGCAAGGCTCTTTACCCCCAACTGATCCAGGGGTGCTGGATGACTCTGTGCTGTGACCCCCCCCCAAGCTTGTTCCCACCTATGTGTGTGTCTGTGCCTCATGGAGAGCAAGGTGTGGCAGACAAAAAGACAATTTTCCCACAGGGATGAACAAAGCATCTCTATGTGATAAGCAAAAATAATCACGATTCACGTTAATCTACAAAGACCATCACCGAAAACGATCAGAAAAGTCCTGTGTGATCTGCCATTGCACATTCATACTTAAAACTCAAAATGGACTTGATATCTGGATGGCCAGGCCTGTTTAGAATGAAAGTATGCAGTACATGAACTTGTACCCAATTTGTGAAAAGCACCTTCCTTCCCTTGGTGTTCTTAGTGAGGTGAGAATGGTTTCATTTATTCTCCACAGCATATATTTACCGAGTCTCTGCAGACTGAATAAACATAGCGGAGTGCCGGCGATCTCTGAAGCATCACACGTTTAAAATTGTCCAAATTGCATGCCCGGCCTTATTCCATACAAATCGCTTCTCATAAGATCTCCTTAGTGTAATATCTTAGACCACTTGCCGTCTGAGATAATCACACAGCCAGCACATTCCTCTGTGAATAAGGAAGGCGGGATGTACGGGAGCCAGTGCACCAATCACATCTCCCCACTCCGACGAGTCCTTGGGCCAAAAATGAGAGGGAGCAAAGCCAACTGGCAGATCAGCGATGATGTGGCCAAGTGATTGGATGTCGGTGCCTTAGCAGACAATGAATGCTGCCACCTGGCCAGCGTATCTGAGCGCCTGTGCATTGAACTGACTGAAACATTTGTAAAGATTTCATTCAAGCCAAACTGAAATTTAACGCATCTATAAGGCTAAATATTTTGCCAGAGCTCATTCTCGGTATCATAAGTCCAACAAAGGTTTTCTGCAAATGTTCTGAAATTTGAGAAACTCCTTGATCATAGATCAGACCCCTTCACTAGCAGAGACCTTGGATATGACCACGGTAAACTATACAATCATACAGAATCAGGTAGCTCGGAAAGACACAATAATATAAGGGGCACAGCACCACTGCATAGCAGCCGCGACACGTGAATTAAGGGGGAGCCAGAGAGCCAAGTCATCAGCTGAGCTGGACGGGTTCTCGGTCTGAAGGGACTGGATATTAGCATTTTTATCAGCTGGAAATCCACACTGTTTCTTTTCCCCGTCTCGAATATCAGGGATCTATTAGCTATCCGGCCCATAGGCTATGACCGGGCTATTCAAACCACGGTCCTCATGGTACGAGCCCTGCTGATTTCCCAGCCTTCCTTTACCTGTGAGTCAGGTGTGAAGCCTCTGGCCAATCAGAATCAGTAATTATTTAACTAACTACCTGGGAGAACTGAAAACAAGGCCTGGATTTGGAATCAAAGTCCAGATTTGAAGAGAGCTGGCCTAGGAGCTGAATTCTTCTGGTGATGAATTCAAGAGGGAAACGGCAGGACCCAGGATGCATGGACAGGGCAGAAGGTATTCCTAACACGTAAGCATCGCAGGTGCTGGAAAAGGGGTGCTTGTTTTGCCCATTTCAGGAGTCTTTTTTTCCCCACAGTGGCAGATCCCTCAGACTGGTGCATTATGGTCATTCATCAACACCACAACTGGAGAACAGCCCGACTGGAATGAGCAGGAGAACGCTACTGCCAGCTCGACCTATTTTGTGACTGCGGTGGGTGGACAGATTCACTGTTTGGCCAAAAGGGAATGAAAGGAAACCCTGACAGGATATTCAGATTGGACAGGTTATCTAACCGGTTCTGCCTTGCAATTTATCACTGTTTCTTTCTTAGAGGCAACCCCTATATAAACAGTATTTGAAATAATCTCTTTAATCCACATTCATACAATATGAATCTCTAATTGTCCACTTTAAGCCACACAATCAAGCAACCTCATTTCCCAATGCCAAAAAGGGCTCTCTGTACATGTTCAGTGTTTGCATTCAAATAAGGAAAACAGCTGCATCATTTTAAATTCTGTTAATTTCTGTGCCATGAAACAAACGCAAATCAATTTCCACTGCTCGTAATGGATTCCCTTCATTCCTGTTATCCACGGATCTATTTAGGCAGCAATGCCCTACATTTGCGTTTGCATTATGCACTACAGAGTAACTCATAGTAGGAGACAATTACAGCCACAAAACAATGGGCACACAATGTCTTCCCGTCACACCGGCCTGTCTGCGTTCCGTGGAACCTGCTGTAGATTCCGTGGTCCCCGTAGAACACGGTGCGTTCCTCCACGGCCTACAGGGTGCCTCTCTCTCACATAAAAGCTTTAGGTGCTGAGGGTTTAATTTCATTTCATATCTGTGCCTGTGATCTCCCGGGGCGACGATTCATTTTGAGCGGCCCATGTGTTCAGACGAAGCAGAGTGAGCAGAGAAACAGGATTGTGGGAGATGAACTGATGGAAACACCGATGTGATCACGCAACTACGCAACAAATAAGAGTAAAAATGATGACAAACGACAAACACTAACAACAACAATAACGACAAAAAGTGACAACTACTAAGCTTAATATAAGCTTGTTTTTTTTTCCCTCCCGTACAGGTTTTTGAACTTTTATTTTTAACTGGAAGAGTAGTTTTCTTCCCAATTACCAATTTTATTTTAGATCACCATGGTTATTAGAACCAGACAATTATTCTCCAGCCTTTAACTATCGCCAAGCCAGACACATCTCGGCAAGTCACCAAAACTAGTAACCAACAGGTTTGGTATTAATCCTCTTTGCGTAGATAAAAGCACTTGATGACACGCCCGCTGATCTAACTCATAATACCTCGTTTTGCATTCCCAGGTTTTTATTCGAATACTTTCCAGTTTCTAAATAGCTAAACAGAATTTAAAAAAGCGAATAGTGAAGCTGAAAGCTACAAAGATGCTCGTAAAAGAACATGTCAAAGAACGGCAAGTAGCCGGAAAGTTTTCCAGGTAATTCCAGAGTAATTCCCTGCCAGTTATATACCCCAGCAGCCTTATCTCAGTCTGGCACCAGCACGGCAGCTCTGGATCCACGCGCGCGGTAATTACGATTCTGCCCACCGGTGTCGCGCGGACCCGCTCCCGCGGCGTGTCGTTTCCGCTGCCTGGGCCTCCGTCTGGAGCGGCTCTTCACCGGTCCCACTCCATTAGTGCTGCACGGTCAGCTGAGCTCCGATGACGGGGGGGGCGGGGGGGGGAATTAGAATCCAGGGCACCGAGGGTCATTTTTCACCAGGCTCTCTGGGAAGGCAGATAACCAGCTTGCATCCTAACCGAAAACTGACATATTGATGTACGATATATATGAGCCCAGAATGTGCATTCCAGCAAGTTCCATATACTCAATGTACAATCCAGGAAGTTCCATATAGAGTCTCAATTTTTGACAGTTAAACTACACATTTTCCCAATACTAGATATTATAATTATCCTCTGTAACTCAAACCTTTAGTAATGGTAAGGTTCCGTTATTTTTGGAAACTGGCAATGCCCAAAAAATATAATTTTATTGTTTCAACCGCATGGTGTTAGGCATATAATTATTAACACCAACATGAGGCCTGATTCTATTAATATGGTTTTGTTCACATAATTCTTTTTCACTCTGGTGTGGCTGAATATGCTTTTTAGCTAATTTTAAACAGTTTACCTGCGATTTGGGAGTATGGCTTTCTAGTCACGGCACCTGTCGTGATATCACACCTGTAGCATGTTCCTCCATGTAATAAACTGGCCCCTGCTCCTTCACACTTAGACACCACAATTTGAGCACCATACCCGTTTTAGATACTAGCCGATTCTGTTACGTGACGTTGGCTAATACTAGATTTTGTCTCTTATGTTTCACCATGCTTCGTTTTCGATATTGGCCATGATAACATCCAAATAGTATTCAGATATCCTATAAACTGTTTTATTTTCACTGTGTTCGTTTATCTTCAGTGTATACCGTTTTATTTTTAACGTATTCTTCTCAATTGTCTCAAAAAGAGCATCTGTTCACAGTGTAACCTTGCCGCACCTGCGATCAAACCCTTTAACGTTAATGTTAATTTTCAAGTTAGGAACCTTTTCTGCCCCGTCTTTCAACTTCTCAGTGGTCTAACGGACTCGCCTTTAAAAGCTCCACAGCTTGTCTTCGACGCACCGGCTTTTAAGCGCGACTAGAAATGGTAACAACACTGACTGCTGCCATTTTGCTGGTTTTAATTAAAACATCACCTGAGCTACAGAAAAAAAATCAAATATTTTGCAATATTAATGATGTATTTAATAACGGGATATGATTAATTGTGTTCTCTGTTACAAGAAAGTATTCAGATCAAGCAGGCGGCCGTGTCTGGCAGATGGTAACTGCATGCTGCGTTCCTGAGATAAATTCAATTCCGGTAATGCAATAACCACACGTTTGTCAGGGGTGACACTATGCACAAGCAACAGCTAAATCAAGGTGAGTTAAAGCAAAGTTTATTTATCTGATCTGCTATAGAAAATTAATGTGTAATGCAACCCATTTACCCGTGTGTTTACTTATTCATAGGCCATGTAGCTCCTGTTAGTATAAAAAAATATATAAATATAAAAGTAATAATAAACATTAGTCAATGGCATCACGCTCTGTAATTCCGGGAAAAAAAGCACATTTAGTAGCATATTAAATGTGTTTAGTGAAGGATTTTGAAGAGTGAGGTATTTATATTGAAGGAATGCAAAAAAAAGAGAAAATAAGCTATCAATTACATGGATTAAAGCCAGCAGGGAACGCACAAACTGAAGGGTAAGAACTGCCCTCTTTTCAGAGTCTGATAATGGATTAATGGACTCGTTGTAATTCATCAATTCGGCGGGACACCGAGGCAGATGCTGGGGATAAAGTTAAGTTCCCGTGGACCAAGGAACCACGGAAGATTCTCCTGGTGACTCAGGACGAGCCCTAGCGCTCATATTTACCATTACAGTGCTGAGCATCTATCAGGAGATCTTGCACCCCTGGAGGGCAAATGCAGTTAATTACAGTTGCAGGGACATGTGGTTTTGTCATGTGCAAGTCTTGGATGGTATAGAAAGAAATTGCACCCCCTATAGGAGAAGCAGGCAGGTCTGGGATTTCTGGGCAATGTTTCTGACTCACAGGCTGAGCGGTTGGGCAAGTAAGGAACAACACCAGGAACTCAATTTTTCCTTGTGAATAGCTTGAACGTGAGCCACTCGGTAGGCAGAGAAGAAGCCCTGGTGAATTTCTGTCTGTGTGCCTTGATTTACATACCAAGTAATTATTTCCTGTCTGCCTGCCAAGATTCACACCTGTAGAAACCCCACGTTGAGCCCAGTGAATAACAGGGCAGATGAAGTGTTCAGAACGCCTTTCACATCAATGCTGCCAAGTCAAACACAGGATGGAGCGAGTGACTGATTTGCATGACAACAGCTGGTTCGACAGGAGAAGCTGCGTACAGCTCAGTAATACCTTCGTAAAGAGGAAATCAATATAACAGATATTAGCAAGAGTTTCCAAAAGCTAAAATGGAACTTTTGAACGGTTGCGAATTAGTAGTATAAGAAAATATTCTGTGTGCCAGGTTTTCTCGATTTATTTAGAAAGAGATGCAACTTGAGCGCGAACTCATTTCATGGGTAAGACTCAGTAAGCTGACAGGCAAACTGATAAAAAAAAAAAAACTTTAATACTTCAGCCTGTGACACTTGTTGCCAGATTCGGAGGATTATGTGCTGTGCACATCTTACGCAATCTTGCACACCCCAAATATAAAAAAAAAAAACTGCAAGCTGGTTAAGATGTTCAATCTGAAATTGTAGTCTTCAGCACATTCCACACATCACCTCTACTCCTGATCAAGCAATGCATCCCAAGGAAGACCGCTTCCTTGGTTGTGAATGAGCGTGCCATTGGCTTATCTCAATCCACCAGGCTTCTGACATGCTGTCCAGACTAGCCACTGGCTGCTAGCCCTGGCTATTACTCGAATTCCTTTTGTCGCGGTGCAATTTACTTGTAAATGTGTATGACAATCTGCTAAAAAAAACATCACTGAAATGCTTCACAAAGTCCCAGAACTCTCAGCTGCCTTCTACGATCCCACAAGTGCTTCAAGCTTCAAATGAACTCCGGCATCCATCCACCACGCCAAACAAATGGTGGTATCTCTGTGTCTGCACGGTTCAGCTCTCTTGAAGGTTCTCTTGGTGTGACAGCGCGTGACAGCAAAGGGGGAGCTAATCCATCACGCTAAGGCACCACGTGAGCTTCTCTGGACAACATCCGACTCGGCGAAATTCATTCCATGGGTGGGTGGCCCGTAATCGTACAGGCTGTCATTGTGGGAGAGTCCAAGAAGCGCCGAGGGTCAAGTTTCCCCTCATAAATCATTTCAGAACGATTCGTTTGCTATTTTGTCTGCTAAACTCTCCCTGTGTGGCACTTGACTTTTATGTGACATTACTGCTGCGGCCAGTCTCTGAGCAGTAGCTTCATTCCACTTGTAACAAAATAATCACGTATGCACCTGAAACATTCAGCCATGCCATGCATTAATAATCATGAAAAGGGCATTGTTTTCTGTGTGCTACAACAACCACCAGGTAATTTCCTCTTAATTGTCAGACAAGAACACAAAATCGGGTGGCGCAGTGGGGCAGTGATTAGCGCTGCTGCCTCACAGCAAGGAGGTCTTGGGTTTGGTCCCAGGTCCTTTCTGTGTGGAGTTTGCACGCTCTCCCCGTGTTCGCGTTCCGGGGGCTTCGGTGCCGATTGTTCCTGGGATAGACTCTGGTTCCCCCCGCGACCCCAGCTAGGATTAAGCGGTTTCGGAAACTGGATGGATGGATCAAAATATACATTAACAAATACCTGCTTGCAAATCTGCAAACTATTAAAGAAATAATGATTATTGTGACCAAACTGATTTGGAACTATGCAGAACTATGCATTTTTTTTAAAAAGTCATGTGATCTTTGTTGGTGAAAAGTAAACTGCCAGCTGAGGTCCATGCATTTACACCTTTCCTTTTGTTTTTAAAAAGCGGTGTGTACTGACTAAATCTGCTTCAGCCTGAAGCCTATCTGTCTGATAGTTTCAACATACAAACATAAGCCCCTTTTCTGACTGCATCCACCCCTTCTCATTTCACCTGTCATTCAAAACAAGCAACAATTATGCTACATCTCACTATAAAAGCGAACTTTTTCTTCATCTCCACCTGGGGCTCTCGCTGTTTCCATGGCAATGGTCGAAGTCACCGAAGTAATGTTGAAAAGAACCTGTGAGATGCAAACTGACACATGTGTGGATACGAAGGGGCTTTAGATATTGCGGTAATGTGGGTTTCCTGATAAAATCACAAGGAGAAATGCTCTTATTGGACATATTGAAGTATAGCATGCAGTATAACATGATATTCCAGAGCTACCCTGCCAGCTAAACTGTAATGAACAACACTGAACATTCAATATTTTTACCGGCGCATGGCAATTATATTACGGAAATAAAAACTGCATTGTTCTAAGAGATTTTAAGAAACTGCAGAGGGCCTTGGCATTGTCCTGGTAAATTGCTTTATAAGCAAGGGTTAAATCGAAATCAGAGAGGAATGAGACGCTTTGTATTTTAGTTTATTAGTTATTACACGAATTTATGATCGCAATCTTAAAGGTGAAGTATGTTCATGTGTCGGCATGTTGGGTTACCACTTAAAAGCAACACAAACTCAATTTTAAAAATGCGATCGATGCGTTTTTTTTATTTGATAAGTGTATTGCATATCTTGCGTGGTTAAAAAGTACTTGAATTTTTTGAAACGTAAATGAAACTTATCACTACAAATAATATTCTTGTTTATTCATTCATAATGTTTCCATGGAAATGCATTAAAATACTGAGTTATTCATGGACTGCTTCTTACCTTTAGCAAAGCCTAGCTAGTAATTGAAATTTTGGCAGCAGTACATTAAGCAAAATAAGTCTAAATACAAAAACACGGGATAGGAATCAAGGTGCCATGTAGGAATATCTCATCCACTTGAGAAATGGGATGTCTGGTCAAAGCTAGTCATGAGAATTAACATGAAAATTAACAGCTGACATAAAAAGCATGATTTTTAGTACAAGACCGACTTTTTATCGAACCGCTGACTTCACTAAATAAAGACATTAAGAAAAAATGTTAACGCTGGAGGAGGCGGAGCTGCACTCCAGAGAGGTGCAATTTGGACATAAGAAGGCAGAGCTGTACCCCAACTAGATTTAAACCCCGGGGATATGAATGCCTGTGTAAAACACTGCAGTGTACTCTAGTCTCTTATTTAGCTGACTCTAAAACACAGAACATATTGGAGGAAGAAACATTTTATCACTCAAATTGACCAGAGTAATTTGACAGTTTCATTTCATCCTTGATCAAAATCTCAGCCAAAATAAATCAAGTAAAAGTAAGAAAACCAGAAATAAAACATCTCAATCATTCTCAAGCAGGGGAAGAACAATGATTTTCAGGGAGCATTACAGGTTGACATCAAAATGGCAAATGTAACTGTTCGGACATCAATGCACCACCTGACCTTACTTGGCATTATTGAAAATCTCCTGTTAAAAAGCTTAGTTAGTGCCATGGGCGGGGCTTAACAGCCCCCCCCTCCCCCTATGACGTCATCGCCAATGATTTACAGTTCCAGCTGCTACCCCCCCCTTCCTTCC
>JAODKC010000045.1:11782917-11805329 GCA_026777985.1 Mormyrops attenuatus
CCCCCCACCCCAACGACGACTGACAGGAACAGCTGCCCCGTCCCCCCACAACAGTTAAAATTTTTATTAATAAATTAAAGCTTGTATTAAAACAATGGTTACATTTATTAATTACGTTTTAAGGAATAGTAATAAAGCGTATAGTAGGCTAAATGTAAGCTAGCACATACACGTACTGTTAGCAGTAGACACCTGCGCCCCAGCACCGTATTTTAAAAGAAAAAACACGTAAGCTCATTTATTTAACCAAAATGTTTAAAGAACTTAAAGAATACTTCGTATTTTAAGCACAAAACGGCACAAGACCCAAACATTTTAAAGAAAAGCCACAGCGGCCCGAGCATAAATACAAACATATCCGAACAATTGCAGCATTTAAACAAGCACAAATATTTTAGCACATAAGTTCTAAAAAACGAGAAAAGCCGTAATCATTTTAACAGTTTATTTCAATGTACAATACCACATACCAGCACAGACGCAGTACACACGATCGCGATCGGTTTGGTGGAAATCAGATGCAAATGGGGGGCTAACTTCACGCTGGTGTCACGTGACCGTGTAAACAAACATTAATATCTCAGAAACTAAAGCAGCACAAAAGACGGTTTTAACGGCACATACCAGCACAGACGCAGTACACACGATCGCGATCGGTTTGGTGGAAATCAGATGCAAATGGGGGGCTAACTTCACGCTAGTAAAGTGTTTCACTAACTGCGAAGATCCAGCGATCGCAGCTCTGGATTCCGTCGAAGTCGCGCAAACATCTGGGTCAAGGCGGCTATTACTCAGCAACGGCGCAATACTCCCATGCGTGCACTCTCTTCGAACCACGCGCTGGAAATGATTTTGGAGGCGGAGCACGCCCACGCATGCGCACTGAGAACACACGCACACGCGCAGACACCACAGCCTGGTTTGTTAATGTGATATTTTAAAATAAGTATAAAGTACGCTATGAACCATTTTATTCAAAGTGTTTTGAGGTGTCGTGATCGATATGACCAGCTTATGCCTGCAGGGTTTCGGAGGTAACATACCTTCGCCATACGATTATGTCCCCGGCCCTATACCGCTGTCTCTGGGGATGAGGACCGGACAACCACTGCTGTATTTAATGGCTGTAGGAGCTATAGTGATTGGTATGTATCAACAAACATCAAAAACATCTTAAAAGCTTTAGCAGAATAAAGTTTTAATGTTTTAATAAATACGGTTTTTCCAGCAAATGCTTGTACATGCTCATGTACACAGGTTCTGAAAACAACACGGCAACCATTAGACATGGTTGCCGTGTACCAACTAACCTTTTTACTTTTTATGCAACACATACACACACGAAGGTTCGTAGGTTTGTAATTATATCTTTGTGGGGACTCTCCATTCATTTCTATGGGGAAAATTTCAATCACAACATGACGACCTTAACCCCTACCCAGCCCTAACCTAAAACATAACCAGTAACCGAACAAAGAACAAGACTTTGTCTTGCATTTTCTGTTTTTTGATTGCATTCACAGATCCTTGTGGGGACCTGACAAATGGTCCCCACAACATCAAAATATCAGATTTTGAATTACATTTTGGGGTACATTTGGTCCCCACAACATAATATAAACATACCCCCCGACAGACAGGTGACAGGTGAAAATTCGAATATCCAGTATCTCCTTCAAAATAAATAAAATAGTTACATACTAATAAAGATAAAGAAATAGCATACTAAAATACATCCATATTAGACACAGCAATATATGTACATATATTGCTATAGAACAGACACACACACACGTGTATATATATTCTCTAGCAACATGGGAGAGCTTCTTTCTTTCTTATGTCTGCTTTTGTGTGATGTTCAGCCCTTGCCTAAAGTAAACCCCCCCGCCTAATCCCCAGGTCACATGGTTCTTTGCGGTGTTCCAGCAGAAGGGATTCTTACACTTCTATACAGAGACGCCTGTGTTTATAGCTGTCTATACTACTAGCCCCAGCACACTTTTTTTTTCTTGTCCCATCAGAGTAATACAAAATACTGTATACTGATACTGTATAGTATCATTGGCCACATATTAATTTCAAAACAGCATGTAATCTAAGGTAATCTACACTGGATGATTAATCCATGACAACATCCATCTATTAATCCATCGATCTTCTAGACTCTTTTCCTAGAAGCCTATACTAGGTAGCATGTGTCATGAGGCTGAGGTGCGGTATGGGCAGGATGCCACTGTTTCACCTCAAACATTATATCTAAAATGATAACTGCCCTGTAGAGTTCATTTTAATAAAATGAACAGCAGAAAACCTCCTCATTCAGTACAGCTCAAAACCAAACTCTGAGACACCAACTCAAATACTGATAAAAACTCGAAATATTAATTAACAGTGGCCCTGTTTCTGGGTTCTAGAGAAAATACATATGGCGCATCCTGTTGTGGGCTAAACCCATAAGTTTCAGTCTTTGTTTCTTTATATGTTTAGGGTAGCACAAAATAACGGTAAACTGGCTGTCACAATGCTACACTAATATCCCACCGCCTTATGCAGCAGCAGAAGACAGTACATTTGTTGAGACAGGCAGACTGAAATTTGATTAAGTATGGAGAGGCCTGACATACTATGGAATGGGCTATTACTCACCAGACACTGCTGTCGAGTCTGTTGCAGCACCCCGGACTGCACGTGATGTGGCGGGGGGAGAAATTCTCATCAGCATGTGTGTGAAAACAATGGCTCACACTGAAAACAGTGTGACGTTTCTGCAGTGTATCTGGGTTTGAGGCACCATGACAGGAATGTCTGGAGTCTCATGTTTAATATGTCCATGTGAAAAAAAAGCAGATTTTGTTGGATTTGAGTGTTAATGGTTTACTGTCCTCTTCCCAACTCTTTGCTGGGTTTGACTGGGTCTTCTGCATTGGCATTCCCCCCCCCCAAAAGAAATGCCCAGGGTGCCACTGGGTAACCTAAAGCAATTACAGCCTCTGCAAACTGTTTTTATGATTATTCTGGCCCCCCTTATGACAGGAAACCACAGTTTAGCTTGATTTAATAGTGTATTTCAAACGGTCCAACGGCTTGATCCGTCACCCAAAATCCCCAAATTAGGGTAACCCAATTAAAGCAACAGTTAGGGTTAGAAAAGCTATGGCGTTTTCCGATGTTAGGAGCTGTTTCTACAATAGTTCCGGACAACAGTATAACAGGAAACCACAATTTAGCTCATTTTAATAACGTTTCATACTTTCCAACTACCTGTTGTGTCACCCCAGGTCCCCAAATTACAGTTAGCTAACTGTGCCTAGGATTAGGGTAGGAAAGGTTTTGGCATTTACACACATCAAAAGGTATTTTTTATGATAGTTCTGGGCCCCAGTATAATGGGAAACACCAGTTTATCTGGATTTAATAGCATATTTCATACTTTCCAACAGCTTGTTGTGTCACCCTAAGTCCCCAAGTTAGAGTTAGGGGTAGCCAACAGAAACTATTGTTAGGATTAGAAAGGTTCGAAATTTTTCAGGAATTAAAGCCTGTTTTCATGACTGTTCAGGGACCCCTTATAATGGGAAACTACAGTTTAGCTTGATTTATTAGCATATTTCCTACTTTCCAACAGCCTATTGCATGGGAGACCAATCTTATCCGCAAAGGGCCAGTGTATATACAAGTTTTTGGGATAATCTTTAGGTCAGCTGTCCAAACCCAGGTGTGAGGACTCAGCCAATCAGTCCCCTAATTAAAAATCTAATTAGGGAGTTGCAGCGAAAACCCGCACACACAATGGCCCTTTCCAGCTAAGACTGGCCACCCCTGGCCTATGGTGTAACCCTAAATGCCCAGATTAGGGTTAGGCAACTGAAGTTACAGTAGGGTTAGGGTGTTTTCAGACATCGAGACCCGTTCTTCAATTTAACCACATTCTCACCTGACTTTGCCTGACAGGCAAACACTGCCTAAAAGTAAGGACAATGTTCTCATTACAGACACAGGCAGAGAGATCCTTCATGGAGACTTTAAATACATTGAGTTCTTCTTCATGAGTCTGGCATGTCGTTAAAGACTGTAAACTTCAAAGACAAAACGTTGCTTCGTTCAGGAAGATTTGAGTTGCCAGTGGCAGACGTCACCCTGAATATGAGAGTTTAGTGTTGTGATATCCCCCTTTTCCCCTGCCCTCTTATCCTCTGTTTTCCATCCTTGACATCCCATAAATTTAATATTTACAGTACAAACCAAGACACACACCACATATATATGTGTGTGTGTGTGTCTGTGTGGTCCCCACAATGTGATAAAAACCTCTTATTTTGATGTTATGAGGACATTTTTTTTCACTCCCCGCAAAATGAAAAGCGATTTTATAAAAATCTCAGACTGCAATCAAAGAACTAAAAATGTCAGAAGCCTTGTATTTTGTGTGGTTACTTATGGTTAAGGTTAGGGTTGGGTTAAGGAGTTAAGGTTGTCATAGTTGGGATTAGGGTAATGTCCATAGCGATGAATGGATGGTCCCCACAAAGACATGAATACAAACATGTGTGTGTTGTGTGCTTCTCATGTTCTGTTTGCATTATGTAGATTTACTATGGGTTTCAAGTTTTCCACCCGCAGTCATAAATGCATAGTTGGGTGATCTGGCATCTCTAAATGCACTAGTGTGTATATGTACCCGATGACCGTGCTCCTCAACCTGGCCCTCGGGGCCCCCCAGATAATCCACATTTTTGCTACCGGGAGCTGGGAGAGAGCAAAACAAAAAAAATGGACCATCTGTGGGTCCCTGAGGATCAGATTAAGATCACTGCCCTACGATGGACTGGCATCCCCCTCCAGGGTGTTCCCCTGCCCTATGCACTGTGCTTCTAGTGACAGGTTCTTCTAGAGATAGGTTCCAGGTTCTTTGTGACCCTGGATCACCATTTGTAAGATGGATTTAAAAATTACCAGCAAAACCCACCTCATAACAAATGCTGCATGTGGAAAAACAAGAACATATTATGAACCAGGATTCAGCTGTGGAGAACCGCTTCAATGTACCCTGAAAAAATTCTCCTCGTGTCACGGATTAATAGCTTCACTAATAACTGAACTTTCCCTTGCGCTTAGAAAATATGCCAGAGTTTAAGCAAAGAATTGATGACAATGTAGTTAATGGTTGATGGTAAACATAGCATTCTTAAATTATTCAGAGTCGTATTCAGAGTTCCTACATTCAGTAAACAGTTTTCAAACTTGACAAATTAATGTTTGGCAGCAGTTAAATATAAAATGATTTGTTATGATGATCTGGGTACAAACCAGCTGGAATTTTTTGCCATAAATAATGACCAGGCACTGGCCATGAAACAACATACTTCGAAGGGTGACACCTACTTAGAAAGGCTGATGTGGAAATTAGGTTTTATTTTCACCAGTGACCCGAGAACAGCAGGGAACAAGAAAGACATGTAATTAAAACAAGGGCAATAACTACATTTATTTTCTCATTCATGTTAGCTGTAGTTTTTGCTTGGCTGTTGCAACACGCAGAAATAACATACTGTCTGTTGTTAAATCTGTGCTGAAATCGCTCCTTCAGAAGATCCTAGCTGATGTACTATGCATCATGCTGACACTGTCCGTTTTTGTTAAGTAAACACGCATCACTTGTGCAAGCACATCGTGGATCTTAAGACATTCAATGAAAGACAAAGTAACCCTTAATCCCTATACTGATGTAAATACTGCTAATGACTGCATCTTGTATCATATCTGGGCACGTTTCTTGTTATCCATCGATTATTTATTAGGGGAATGCAAATTTAAAATAGTTATTTCATCTTCACTGTTGCAAAACGAATAATTAACTTTTATATTATAATTTAAATTAGTTGACAATAAAAAAGACAGTAGTTTTTGATCTTTGAACAAGAATTTAAAAATAAGGCAACTTTTAATCCATATATTATTCATGTAGCAACGAACTCCAAATATTCCTGCTTAAAAAGCTGTAAAGGTAATCTGCAAATGACCATGAGGAAAGGGACATGACGGCTGTATACGACAGTCAGTGTTACTGATTATCCAGAGCTGAGAAGGAACCACTTTGCGATGATCAGTAGCATGTAGATTCGTGCTGGATACTGGGTTAAGAGAAGATCACAACGCAGAAGACAAGAATGTTGTGCACCGGTGTGACAAATCACTCACTGAACTCTACAAGCATCATAGCTAAACGCAAGCGGACCGTAAAGTTCTCGTCTTTGCTGGGCCTCCCACTATTTTATTAAGACCCACGTCCCACCAGGAATTAGGCTGTGGCTCAAGTACAGTCAGTCTCAGAAGCCTCCAGCTAAGGAGGTGAGGTGCGGATCCTGGAGCCGCTCTTCCTCTCTGCCTTCAGATAAGACCCGCCACCAATGCTTAGCGGCAATCAGAGCCACAAAAAAGAAAGTCTGACTTCCAGTTGCCTAGAATTTCAATTCTTCCTGCGAGGAATTGGAAACTGAACAGATGGGATTCAATTTAAATCACCTAGTCGACTGTGGAGAGGATGTTATGGAATAGGCAGCCGGAGACTGACAATACGGGCAGGTTTTGGCGCTGGGAAGGCGGCGAATGGGTGAGATAGTGATGGAACCACACCTCCCCCCATCCCCGAGGCGGATCTTCTGAGTAACTAATCAATCCGCGGAGCCGCTCATCTGGCTCAACAGCAGCCACCGCTCAATGGCCATCGTGGTAAAGATAAAAGGCTTAAGACCACCACAGGCCACCGTCTCCGAAATTAATCCTATTTAAAATGTTCCTTGAGCTTATCAAGGTTTACTATGTAAGCATTACAGGTGCCCTTACTAATATGTGTGTTACTGGGGTGCTAATTTTAAATGTATTACTATTCTATTTTTACACATAAGTATGTAAGACAGCAAGTGAAGTTTTGCTTTTCGTAGAAGCAGGAAAATATATCTACTTGGAATCAGATTCCGTAAAAACCTGACACACTCTGCTACCGTGGATAAACCTTGGCTAAGATAAACTGGAACTTTTGACTGCCTGTTTCATGGCAAAACCAGGTACTTACCTCATTTACAACACTCTGAGATGAGACTCAGCAGCGCTCCACAGCGAGTTCAATTCCGCAACAGGTCCCTCAATGGATTCAGCACAAAATCGAAGACATTAGGCCCCCAAAACAAACATACACCCACTTTGGTATCCATGGCGATTCTGGAGGGAGCTGAACACACAGCAAGAAGTTAGCTTAATGCTTCAGTTGTGGCGGAGTGATAAATTCAGCCGAGAAGGAATGGACATCTCCAGGAGATGCTGTAGGACCTGACAGGTTGGCTGAGATAAGGAACTCTTCTTGTTATCTCCTTCCAGTGCAGGTTATGGTTCCACTTCAAAAGCTGTGGTGAAGAGGTAATGTATCCAGGAGGGAAATTAGGTGTTTTTTAACAGACTGTGAAGGAAAGGCAGTGCAGGTAGTGAGAACGGTATTTAAAGAGGAGCTCATTTCAGTGTCATGGATAGGGGATCAAAGGCATGGAAGATAAACACAGATGAACGCAAACTTTGTCTAGCCATCAAAACCATCACGCACGAAAAATAGCCATGAGGTTTGTGAAGCTACACAGAAGATGCAAATTGCACTCATGCTGATGAATTGACAGATAATTCGGTTCTGTTAGCTTCACAGATGATTTACTTATTCGACGTGATTCTTAGCACTGCGCAGACTATACAGTACAGATGACTGAACACGAGGCACTAGAGAGGGGGTCTGAGGTACAGGTGTGCATGCTGATTGGTGCGGCCTTGCTGATTGGTCACAGGCCGGGAAAGAGGGATCACAGCTGCTACGCACCAGTGAGAGGAGAGGTTTTACAGACAAAGGGATAGAAGGAGTGAGCAGCAGTGCAGATTCGACGGCCTGCTAGTACGACTGGTGAGAAACCAGAACCGGATCCAATCCACTTTGCATTTACAGAATTGGAACAAAAATACAGGCATCAGCAGGCGTGCTAAAATGGCAACCATGTTAAAAAGGCGAAAACACCCTAACTGGATATTTTATCAGAATTGAGTTATGACCGAAATTGGGTCTCTTGGGCTCAGTTTTGTCCTGCGACAAAATGTTTTAGTTCAACTCGATTTTGAATAAGCAGACTACCTACCGACTACACATGCAGGTGAACAGTCAAAAAAACTTTGAGTCTCTTTTTCTGAGTTTGACTGTCAGCATAGATACAGTGTTTTGTCTAGGAGTATACTGGTGTATAGGTGCCTTTCATCCATCTATCTATCTTCCATCTGCATATCCTGGACAGAGTCACAGAGGGGGTCTGGAGCCCATTTCAAGCCGCACCAAGAAATGAGTACCACGCATTAAGTGTAGTCAGGCATGTGAAACATACCCAGTCCACATTTTCACATTGCATCTGTTTACGGGTCCCTGGGGCAACAGAAGATATCTACTATATTCTTTTACATTTCCTTAATTTATTTTACACTGAGGTTCCCTTTGAGCTGTGAGTTTATCAGTTGACTTATTCCTATCACAACACTAAGAATGTTCTTTTTTGGTTCACATTACTGCTACTTAAATGCTATTGGCTCTAAGTTTACATGTGACTATCACACAGGTAGAACTCGAGTGCAACTTTTGACGAGAGATGTAATTTTAAGAGATTTAGACAGAGGTAAATGTAAAATGAGCTTCAATAAGAATAACAGCTTATAAAGCTGGTGAAATTAATATCAAGGCTTCACTTCAATAAGTTCAGTCTTAAGGGACAAAGGCAAAATCTATGACATGAAATACTTTATGCAGGATTACTTTCTGAAAGTACAGGTTGTTTATTAAGGACGCAGATAGATTCATTTAGAAGAATCTTTATAATTAATATTTTAAAATGCTTTGAAATGCTGGTCGCTGCCCCTTTTCTGGGAAGACGATGAAAATCCCTGGTCATTTCTGTTTGACAGCTGAAAGACCAGCATGTAAATAAAACCTTATCTTACAGAATCCCTCGGGGTCCTGCCGAAATTAATTTCATTTGCTTTTTAAAAGCAATGTGCATTCACAAGATAAACGACAACAATGATGCCAAACATATGCTTTTGCTTATGGAATATTAATCAGATGTAAATATTCAGGCATTTTCAAAAAACTATTCAATTTTTTTAAACAATTGCATTCTTGATTCCTGGTAAAGAAACGTCTGGACATGCCACATGACATTTTTGTGTGCAATTTTATCCAGATACTATATGAATCAGTAACAGACTCACCTGGGAGCAACAGAACGTTTGGCATTATTATGGCTTCATAAATTTTTTCAATATATCTACTTTAGAATCAGTTGCTTCCATCTCACTGGGCATCTGAACATCTCTTTCGGAAAACAGACAGAGGTAGAATTTCTACTGACAGCTAGGTGCACAGTGACTTGCTAATAAAGCATCAGAGGTCACCAAGTGATGGAATCGCATCGACTCATCCTTATCAGGGCAGATTAGCACGTCGCGCCTGACGTCTCCTTTGTTCGGAGAGGCCCACGACAGCTGTATCAGGAGTAGATCGCAATCAGCGAGGGACCCGATTCCGGTTCCATGTTCCATCTGAGAGATGTAGTCTCTCCCCAGCCGGTGTGGGATAGGATAAAGGACATCGCCCAATTCCTGCTCACACAGCCGTGACCTTCTATCACTCTGAAGCTCTTTTTAGCCACTGCATCGCTTTCCATATTTATTTATTGATTTCTTTGGTCGATTGCGTGGTGTCTAAATGCTTATTTACTCGTGTACCAACTCATGTAATTGGTCAATGATTGAAAATACTTCAGTTGAGTATCGCCCCAGGACACAGCATAGGTTCCCCTTCAGGTACATTCATAACCTGCAGGTGGCGCAGTGGTTAAGGACATCAACGGTTTAGGTTCCGGCAGGGGCTCTCCAGCAGTATGTCAGTATGATTTGATATTTTTTTTCTGGCGTGTAGATTGTGACAGAATTTTAGAATAATATCCTTGGCGGTGATGGGTTATGGAGCATTTTTTTGAGGGTAGTCTCCACACAAGCACAGTGGCTCCGCCCACGAGATCTGGATTCCTACAAGTCCTGATGCTGCTGTGGATTATGGGAAATAATAACAACGTGGGTTACTGTTCTACTGTGCATGTATGAGTGACATCTGTCAAAAAAATAAACCTACTAAGGCAGATATTTTACTGAGATATTTACTGAAGTGGTGACCGTGTCACTATTTATAATAAATTGCCAAGAGATTTATGGTTTAAATTTACCCATGTATGTTCTAGTCATCTAAAGTTAACCCATCCATTTGAACAATAAACCTTTAATCCTCCTCTGTTCTTTTCACTAAATGCCACAGCTCCCCCTGGTGTCACAGGCATGGCAGTGACGTTTTCAGTGCTTAATGTGAGCATTTCTAAATACAGTCAGCTGACCCCACCCCCACCCCCACCCCCACCCTCCCCCACTCGATCTTGGTCACATGCCACATGCTATGAAACCAAAGGAGGAATTAAATAAACAATAAATAATGATTATTGGGACCAAGGGCTCAGGCACGTAGGCACAGACCTAATTACGTGGCACGATGGGAGAGATCTCTCGCTTTCTTCCTAAGCCCTTTTACAGACATCTCAGAGCAGCACTCCTCCGGCACAGAATGGGAGAGGACCCTCAAGGGGACTCCCTAGACGCGTCGTGGAGGGGCAGGCGAGCACGTACGCCACGGCTGCTCTCTCTGCAATCCACAGTCCTTTGCTGTTCCGTGATACGTGTGCGTCAAGAGGCACGGGGATCTGGTCAGTGATTATTTTCAAAGGCGAACTGATGAATAGCCTTTTAATGGAAACGTTTCTCTCACACAAAGAATAAAGATAGAGAGCAGGGGGTTAATTTTCTTCTTTATGTGCCTCAGAGTCTCATTACCCGACACCTGCTTAATACTCTCAGCATGATTTTACCAAATAACAATAAAACAGTGGGGTAAGCTGCTCATATCCGAAGGCTTTCGGGGCTTGTTTGCACTCTAGAATACACGTTCTCGATAGCTCTCAGAAATCCTCATTTCCCAATATATAATGGATCTCCTTAATTCACTACACGTATACAAAATAATTGCTGTGAAACATTAACTGTATCATGATAAAGGGCAGGCTATGAGCCACATGAAACTTTCCATGGAAACATCCAGATATGTCTGAATACTGCCAAGCAAATATGACCCCCCCCACCCCCCACCAACCCACACACTCACCCAAATGTGGGCCCCCTTTTTAACCGCAATTAAATTCTCATCAGCAAATCAATACTTAGTGTGACCCCTATTTTAACTTGGGGATCTGATGCAATCAGGACAAATTTGCCTGTGGCCGATTTAACATCAGAGTTCAAACCACCCAGTTCGTCTAGTTTATGAAGTCCCCCTTTTCACTTAAAATGTATATCCGTACTCCCACTGAAGCATAATATTTGCAGGATTAGTTATTTAATAAGTGATTATTGTTTTGCTTAAACTGTTAGATGCTTAGACTGTGATAAAAAACCGTCCAGAAGAGTTAAGCTCAGGCTTCCTTGTTTACATTTTTGTCCAGAAACGGTCTGCTGTGGCTGAGACACGAGGAACTAACAAGCGTGTGTCTCGACAGTTAAGGCAGTGAAACTTTGACGGGTTGATATGAAAGAGACTACTAGAATACAAAATGTTAGGTTTATTTAAGGGTGCAAGGGCCCTGAACAGACACTCTACTTGATGTTACAAAAAGAGAGCGATGCATCGAGGAAATGGAAACCTGAGGCAGACTGTGGTGTGTGAACAGTTTCGACGTAGCCTACCAGAGGATGGCGTAAAACCCGGCTCTTCCCGTCACCGGATCCCGCACCAAAGGCTCTGCTCTGACCGGCAGCGCAGTCATTGTCACAGATGACCTTCACTTTGGCGGCACGTTAGCCTTCCGATCGCTCGATTTAAACGAGCCACCGAGACGTCTTATCGCCGTCAGCAGCTGTCAGAAATCGTAACGCACATTGATTGCCGGGCGTACGAAATTTAACGCTTTATTTAGTCTGCATGCCAGGATTTAGGATTAATCTGGATTTAACAATAAACATGCCGTATATGAAGACAAAGGGAGTGTGGGTATATGTTCCACACTGCAGTATGAAATGCACAACACCTTCTGTATGGCTCTCGCTGGGAGGGATACTGGGCTGCCAAGCCAGTGTCTGGTCTATGGGGCTCGAGCTTCAGTACCTCTGCCTGTGTGGATCTTGGCGGTCCCGGGGGGAGGGGGGTTGAGCACGAGTTGGAGCTGTGTGTGGACTATAATGGGAGCAGGGGCCTCGGGTGGGAGTGGGGGCGAGTTCCATGCCCCTCCTCAATTAGTGAACTGCAGCTGGGACACAGTGTCAGGTTGCCATTCTGGTTCTTTGGCCCACGCTTTGCGAATCAGCCCTGTAATAAACTCGATTGCAGGCACTCGGGGCTTCTAATCTATCAGCTGACACCGAGAAGGTTCCTGCGGTCGCCCCGGTTGGAGGAATAATTACTATTTATTATTACTGTGCTGAAACCTTTGAAGGAAATTGCCTTCAAAAGGTCATCCTTGGGATGGTCGTCCATCTCCCGTTGGGCGCCCTTAATCAAAGCTGGTTATGTGGACCAGAAGATGCTGGTCAGGTCTCTGAGCATCATGGACGGCTTTGCTGCCTTCACATGCAATTAGTTCGGTCATGTTGTGGTTATAGCCAAATTGGTATTGCGGAGCCCTGCGCAGGTCCTGTGTAAATATTAAGTTGGAGCTTCCCCCATTTCTGAGTGTGCTGTCACAGGGTTACTTAGGGTAGTATGTTCAGACATAGACCCATAAGATTGTTGTCCCTGAAAAATACAGCTGGCGTGTTCTGTGAACAAGGAATCTGAAACGCCTCAGTAAAATATGAAGGTTTTTAGATGGGTTAAAAAAACATTTATCTCTTTATTGATGATTTATAAAAATGTTAAATAATTTAAATTATGCCCACCACAACCCAACCCAAGATAAGTAGTTGCGAGATAAATGAATTAAAAGTATGTCTCCCTGTTAAAGGTCTCTTCTAAATTCAAATTCTTCAATATCATCAAAATCATATAATGTTCAAAAGGCCTCTGGGGGATTAATAAGCTCTGTCCTCACATGAAAGGAAATGTGCTACAAATTGTCCTAAAATGGCTGTTTAATTTTCTGTTGAAAATGAATTGTTAGCCTAGGTGCAAAGATGTGGATTTGTGTCAGTGCACGATGAAACATCTGAGAGATCAGCACATGTATTGGAAGTCCAGCCCTGAAGAATTCTGTGAAGAGATTGTATCGAACGCTATTTTATAAAATCGCTTGATTCATCAGAGGAAAAAGACCATGAGGGGTATTGACAGGGGACTGATTACTGCAGGCAACCACAACACGTCTGGCTTTTATCATCTCCTCTTGACCAAAAGAATCACCTTTCCTTGGTCCTCTGAAGAGCTGCACTCCCTTGGCGATCCTGCTGATTTAGCCGGAGAGCGGAACATGCTTGAAGTCCACCTCTTAAGGCAGTTCTGTCTGTCCCTGATTAGAACTTGTTGCTGCCGCCAAGATAACTGTCATCAGAAGATCAGAAGCCAAACAAAGTGAATCCAGTGCTTGCGTTTCACTATCATAGCCAAGATGAGGGTGTGGCATTTTACCTGGGGATATCTTCTTCTGGAATGGGGGGAGGGGAGCACAAATGTAATATCAATGGCTTGTGTTTGGGGTGTACGACGACCAGTCTTCCAAGAAGGTTCTTCTTGCCACATTTCAATAAATAATCTTATTTATTTTCAAAATCATGCAAATCCAAGTTATCTTAATTTCTCTTTACAGTTTACACACAATGATATAATGCAAACTCTTCATGGTACACTACTTAGTGACATATCCCATGGTATTTTGAGCATTGTTATCAAAATTCTTTACATAAGTAAAACACCACTTATCTAAACTGGCTGCTTCCCAATTCCTGTTATTGCAGTGAGTTCACATTTTAGTATAACATGTAAGAAAGCTTGTTCGCCGCCGATGACAGGTGGATGACAATGCACAATGGCTTAATGACCGATGTGTGCGGAAAACAAACAAACGAAGAACAGCGAACACAAAAAACCCAACGTGGTAGCAAAGCGTCCTTAAAAAAAACATCCCTTATTTCCAGACGCAGCTAGTGGTACCGACTGCTTCTTCAGTATTCTGAAGGTTTTACTTGCAAAGGTTGGCATTTCATTGGGAAACAACCAGCAACAAAATGGGTCAATCTACAGACAGCAAAGTTACAATGATGCCCCGTGATATCCCTGAATGAGTATTGCTTCGGTGTCAGTCAAAATGAGTCAAGAAAGTATCCTTACCTACATTATTTAAAACATGGTGACGGATGAAGCCTACGACCAAAACTGTATATAGTTTGCGTTTCTGCCTGATGATATTGGTCTGAAATTTACAATAAAGCTCACAACACTTGTATACTATAGATATAAGTAATCTTAAACCTAAAAAACATTTTGTGTGACATTGACCAACTTGCGTCTTTAAACTTTTTTTCTCATTAAACTTGCATAATAAACATGCAATTAAATTTTTTTTTGTCAAAGATTGTTTTTTTTTGTTAAACCTGTATACAAAGATTAACTCTGTTACTGTATTGCATAAGAGCATTAGCAAAAATCAAAGAAATAAAATAAAGCAAAAACGAACTGGTGAGAGGTGAAGGAGCTTGATATAACTACCCGACGCTTGTCCTGAGGTGCACAAACACTCACGCACGCACTTGCACACGGACGGCAAAGACGGCACGTGGGACGCGGACTACACATCGGCCAATGAGCGGATCAGTGACGTGCTCATGCACTCGACTTCTCTTGCTTGCATAGCTCAACCCAGGCTTGGTAAGGCACTATTTCCTATTTGCTGCACTATTTCCATCCACACAAATTACGTCATCCTTGATGAAGAAATCAAGAGGCTTAGGATGAGCAGGATATTTGCCTTTTTTTTCTTATACATGTGCTCTCAAAAGAAACATCTCCCATGAGTCTCCAGGAACAGTTTATATCAATGTGAGTTTTTTTCCTTTTTCAAAATTTTCTTGTTTTTTTTCTTTCTCTTTTTTGCTTTTCAATGAGTTTTTAAAGCAAATGTAATAGATGAAGCATTGAGTCATCAGAACACGGCTTCTGTGCTCCAAAAGCACTCAGGGAACGATATACAGTGTATCATATATGTACAAAGTCTGAAAAGCATTCCAAATAAATAAAGTAGTCCTTAGGTAATTGGTCATTATGACTGCAGTGTAAGAAAGTTCAGTTGAGCTGGTCTTCATACTGTTTGCGGAAACAGTCTCCAGCTGGGAAGAATTCCCAGCAACGCTCTTGGTACATCTTCCACACATATGACTCCTGACGGACAGAACGGCCAACGGGTTTGCATTAGATTTCATTGGCAGGTACCAAGGATTCCCAGTACGGGGTTCCGGCAACCTGAAGGCGAACCATTAGCAAAATCCATTCCGCACACTCCATGCACAATTCCAAACAGCCCCGGTCTGTCATGTTCTTACCCATCACTGACAGGAGCTTGTGTCATTTTCAGAAACAATTGGGAATATTGGTTAAAATTTTTAAGCAGGTTAAAAGCACGAATAACCCAAAAGCTACTGTGAAAGTCACACCGGTAAGCTGAGCAGCATGACAGGCAGGATGCTGCACCCTCTGGAGCAAACAAACAAGCGTCACGGATATTAATAGTCATGCAGAACGATCTGTGAAGCGTTGTCATGCGAGGTACGGGCAGCGGAAGGAGATATTACCTGGCCCGTGTGCTCCGTTTCATCTTTGTTAATGAGATACATAACAAAAAATCTGCAAAGAGAGTAACAAGTCAACAAACCACCAGGATCACTTTTCCTGGTGGATAAAACTCAGCCTACGAGGTTGATGTCATGTGAGCACATCAGAAAGATTTCGGAACGGTACGAACAGTAAGTGACAGCAAAAAAAAAGTTGAGCTACTAAACGACAAGCAGGAATTAAACAAGTGTTACGCAAACATCATCTCCGTAACAAAGACAAAGAGTCTGTTTAAACGAATCATTCCAGACAATCAATATGCGAGCAACATGAAACGGTAAACAAACGGACGCAGGAGGGGGTCTGTGAAATGAGCTCACATATCACCGAAACATTAAACTCAGTTTTCAAGTAGGGGGATCATAAAGACATCGATGGGGGGCGGCTGCTCACGTCCCTCTGAAGTTCTGAGGAAATTATGTAGTTGGGGGAGATAAATAGGATTATCGAGGTGATCTGAATGGGGACCCAGGGGAGATGCATATTTATGAGTTGTGTTAGGTATCTGAAATTATGACTGCGGCCCATTAAATAAACAAACCTTCTGAAGGTCGCAGCAGGCACTAAGGGCTTAATATTCTACACTTCAACATGTTTGATGATAATCAAACATAAAAAATTTAGCTGGTACTGACGACAATATCTTCAAAAATATATGTCGGCTATTCAGATTCAGCAGAAAAGATGCAGGCTGCGATTTCACATAAATTGCACTTGATCTCATAGATTTACTGGATGCACTAGATACTTTATTTCCTGATTATCCTTCTAATTTAGTGGTTTATAATCCAGTGTCATGCCCTTTCACAGCCACATTTGCCAGGAGACCTTGAATGCCAGGTGTCTGATCTTCAGACACACGCTGTTGACAAGGTGACTGCACTTGTCGAGACTCTAGGGGGTGCTAATGTGGCGGCTTACTTAAAAAAACATTTAACAGCACTCATCCGCCTCTGCAATTTTGTCAGTTGATTAGATGTGCATAAGATATAACTGATAAGTGGTATAAAATTCCCCTCTAATGTCTGTTTAATTCATGTCAGGGTGGTACATTAATAAATGCTGCCCACTAAAATAAACTCATTTGGTTCTTGTTAAATCTACTCAGCATAAAATTACTCCAGAAGTATCTATTCAGGTCCTACCCTGCAAACGTTAAATACTATTTCATCCTACAAGCAGCTGTGGCCATTACCCATTAAGCTTTATGCTACTGACTTTTTCCAGTAACATGCAAGGAACATAGTAACTCAGGTATTACTGAAGTACAAATCATGAACAAATGTATTAACTGCATGGAATACATGAACTGTTATGATAGATTAATGATGATCAAAAATGCAATCAGTACATAACTAACACTTAGTTTCTGGTGAATTAATGCATTAAGTAAGAGTGTGTTACCTCATTATTCATGCCCCTTCAGGTAAAGTGTTACCCTTTTCCCTATCTATCACACCACTCAGCAGTGCGAGAAATGTGCTCTGCGTCACTGACCCCTCCTTCTCAAACCCCAACTCACAGATAGTTGGCCAAGTTGTGCTCCTGCAGCGTATGGGTCTCAAAGCCATGGGGTACCGTGTCAAAGTAGTCATTGCCGATGCCACAGATGAAGCATTTGGTCTACAAAGAGAAAGAAAGCTTCTGATGTGGTTAGCCTTTCAAGACAGCCTCAGGCTATAGCTCACAGTTAACCTTTTGCTACAGCTTACTGTTAGCGTCATGCTCTGGCTCACTGTTAGCTTCACCCTACAGCTCACAGTTAACCTTTTGCTACAACTTACCGTTAGCGTGTCACTATAGCTCTCAGCCTCATGCTACCGCTCACAGTCAACATTATGCTACTGCTTACTACTGCTAGAGCTCACGGTTAGCTTCCTGCTACAGGTTCCTGCTATTTCCTTGATACAGTTCCCTGCTGCACCACATCCCCAGTGCAAACATCCTGCAGCATTCCAGTGCATGAAAATAATTGGCTCTTCTCCATATGGATGCACGTATGCAAAAGCACATGCAGACTAGCAGTTAGCAAGTTACATTAAAATTTCTACTATTATTCAAAGCTAAACTGTAATTTACTCAGTCCAGTAACTGGTATGGATAAAATGTAAAATGTACTATACACATTTAGCAGCTGGAGTGTTTAAGTTTATTTAGTTGGTAGTTCCCTCTACTACTTTATATGCGGAATTGGTGGCGTGTGGTTGGCAACCGTTCTAGGTCAGCAGTTGTGAATCGTAGGGAAGGGTAAAGGTCTGGCTGCTGCGGCTCAGAGAGAAGTACCAGGACACAGAAGCAGCTAACAATACAAAGGTCATGAGTTGAAATCTCATGGAGCACACCTGAACTGTAACATTTCTCTGCACTGCAAGTCGCTTTGAATTAAAGTGTATGATACACAAATAAATGTAAATGATATTTATCGGATGAGTGAAGATGATCCCAAATAGCAGCAGTATAAGGCTGTGGGATTTAATGATGAGAAATAGACTCAGAGTCATCTTCTTCTCCGGCTTATGTGTTGTAATGAGCGGCAGCGCTGTTTCACACGTGTGCTGCCAAAACCACGTAGGCCGTAATCTAAACTCCCACCAGTAACGTGGATCTATAAGTCACGACAGAAGAGAACACCGGTGCTCGCTTTGAACACCAGCCTTCCCCGCAATTTTGGCCCCAATGGATTTCACACGTGTATGTTCCGCCTCGTTAGTCACGTCAATCCCCCACCACGACTGTGATCTCAGGTGTGCTTATGAGATATCCATCAGCCGGTTCAAAGCAGGCCGGCAAGGTCCCACGATCGATCCCACAATCGATAATCTCCAATCACTATGCCCGCCTGCTGTTTGGACTGTCGCTCTAACCCTTCCAGATGCATCAATTCTGCTTTTTGGCGGCTGGGCTGTTCTCAATGCGAGATGCTGTGCATCTCTAACATCATCCTTAAGTCCAAGTGACCTTTACACATATAATTGCATTTAAAGTTAATCTAGCGAGCAGTTAATCCTAATTATAGTCCTGTTTGTCTGACAGTCCAGAGACTGAGGAAGAGACTGAGCTGATCTTATGTGTGACTGGCATTGATATCTGTGTCAGCGCTGTCCTCCCTGTCAGGCTAATCTTATTCTTATGCTACAGCCAAAGGAAGACATTATAATGGCCAAACATCTTTATATCACTGTAATAAAAAGCAATAAAAGGCCTTACAAAGATTCTAATAATACATTCGTCTCTTGGGATTGATTCCAGGACCTCCCACGGATAACAAAATTTTTGGATGCTCAAGTCCCTTATATACAACGGCGTAGTATTTGCATATAACCTACGCACATTCTACCGAATACTTTAAATGATGTCTAGATTACTTATAATACCAAATACAATGTAAATACTATGTAAAAAGTCATTCTACTGTATTGTATATGGAATAATGTCAAGAAGAAAAAAGTCTGTTCATGTTTACTATATACGCAATCATCGTACACATCAGCAACAATGTAACATTTTCTTTCTTTTAACAGTTACAGATTAATTTATTAAGTATTTATTAAGTAGTGAACAAATGAGGCGAACATTGCTTAAACTATGAGTGCTGGACAGAGATAGGATCTGTGAAATGACAGGAGGCTACAGCAGGGGATGCCTACACATCACTTCATTTGCGTGGATTCAGCGTAGCGCTCGGTGCATGGAGGGTACAGCGGGGATGCCTACACATCACTTCATTTGCGTGGATTCAGCGTAGCGCTCGGTGCATGGAGGGTACAGCAGGGGATGCCTACACATCACTTCATTTGTGTGGATTCAGCGTAGTGCTTGGTGTGCAAAGTCTACAGTGAGGGTGCCTACACATCACTTCAGGTAGACCGGAGATAAAATGTGCCATTTTATTTATGAAATTATTTTATGAGATTATGGCTACCAAAAAAGCATTTGACTCCTAAATATTTTGGGTTTAGGACCCAATGACTCAAAGTTTTTTTTTTGTCTGGAGCCTTGTCCATGGTTGGCTGAATTAGTGGGTGCGGAACCCGTGGATACGGATGGTCGACTGTGGTGCTCTCAGACCTTAAGATCGCATAGTAATATGCTAGCAGAGAGGTCGGAAGCATTTTGACAATCATATGCTGCCTGAACATCAAAGTAACATTATCTCTTTATTATGTTTACCTGATCTTATCTTCTACTACTGGGATGTATTGCCTTACTGGTTTTTCCCGGCCTCCCTTCCCCTGCATCTGGGGCCCACGAATTGCACTCTTCCCCAAACATGTGACAATAAAATATGAGACTTGAAACACCACCGTTCCAGAGCCAGGTGGGCTGTATTCCTGCATATTCCCAGCATATAAGCGTGAGTTTTATTTTCTCTCAGCGACCAGGAACAGTGCCCAGACCCCCATACCTCACTGGAGACCCCACTGTGTGTGCCCATTAGCGTGACAAAGCATCGGCATGGCTCTTTTATGCATTCTGCTGCATGCTGATGTCGTTTTGCTTTCCCTTCTACTGTTATTAAAACCCTGGTCTCATGTCTTTATAACCACCCCTTTGCACTCTCATGCAGTCCTCCTGCTTCCACGACGTGCTCACCTCCATGTCTTCCTTCACTTGCTCTTGCTGGTCTCGTAACTCACCAAAAGCATCAATTATCAAACCTAGGAAAAAATAAATAAATAAAAAATTTCATGGTCAGACCGAAATCCATTCCTAAGCTGTGAAATGGGAGTTTCTATGAAAAGAACATCAGATATTCTGACACTTGATACTGCCTTACATGTCACAAATCATAAACTGAAAATCAAAGCAGCGTGACGTTTTCAGAGGCAAAGGCCATGAAGAGCTGAATGATTCAGAGCCATTCAGGCTCAAACGGGCTCAGCAGTGAGTTTCACCTTGAATGATGGCCAGCAGGATGACGATAACGAAGAAGAAGAATGTGATGTCAAAGATGATCCTGTAGATCTCATACTCGTCCCCTGCTGGGTCTTCTATCTGGTCACCGATACCGCCGCCAGCTCGCACCCCCACGTACATGTGGAACATGTAGCACTGGGAATGCAGTAAAGGGACAAGGTCAGTGCTCCCTCCCAGGCCAATCTGCCGTGGCATGCAGAAACGTAGGCTGGAGTCCAAGGGGAGTCCAGCTGTATCGAAACAAACGTTTTGCTCGACTGCCCACTGCAACAAGTGGAACGGTGTTAATCTGAGATTTCTTTTTAAACTCGACCCTCTTTTTTAAACTTGACCACCGTGAAATACTCCATAAAGGTCTGCATCCTTGTTTCTCTGTTTGCTTATTATGTTCAGTGGGGGGAAATTTTCAAAGGTCAAAAGAAACACGGAATATTGCTTAAGGAGGGGGTGTCAAAGCTTGGTGCTCCGTAATTGGTTTTGCTTTGTCTTGACTTTACTTAATCCGTCCTCCACACAATGTGCCTGTGTCACAAAACTGGCAAGTCAAATGCCCCCCTGGTGTCTGTCCATGCAGCTGTTTGACTGTAAAAGCTCATTTCCATAAAAGTAGTGGAGCACTCGTCAATCCGAGGGATTTACTTCCTGGAGAGCTGAAGGTCTTAGCCTGAGCCAAGCTAACAATGCTTTCTCAAAGGCACCCTCTCGTCCCTTTCGAATCTCCCCCCCCCCACAAACCCCCCAACGTCCACATCCTTAATAGGAAAGGGGAGCTGGAAATCCGATGTGGTGGATGGCTGAATCTGAAAGGATTAAGGAAGTGGCCTCTATCTATGATGCTGGAGTCTCCAGGTCCCATATAAGGCTTTCACTGGAAATGACTCCCACTGTTAAAACACAAGTTGCTTCTCCAGATTAGCTATATTAATTTTTCCGTTTTGGTTGCCCCATTTTTTTCATTTCAGGCAACTAATATATCAAGCGATGTTACATTTTTATCAGCCATACAGTTATACATTTCCGGTAAAACCGAGGCATACACAGGGGTGGGGCTACAGGGACACTGGCCGTAGCTGAAAGCTGATTGGCTCCCAAAGTGTGCCCGCCCCTGTCATTCATTGAATCAAAATATATTATTGGCTACTGATAAGGCTGGCCTTTCTGTATGAATTATGGCCTGTTATGCCCCCACTTAAAAAAAAAATCTGAGAATTACCCCTGCTGTCAAGGTTTCAGGTTAAACTCTTCTGAAGAGCCAAGAAGAGCTAAGGACAGCAACGCGACACCTCCCAAGTCCACGATCTTTACTAAAGTGGACTCCTCTTAACGTAAGATTATAAAGTACCATGTTTTACGTCTCAGACATTTTCACCCTTAATTTGCGTACATCCACAGGAAACACCAGAAGCCGATTACTTTGTGTGCCCTTCATTTTGTTTCAATTAACACGTGGCGCAAGTAATGGCATGGCTAATTTACAAGCCTGGATGGGGGGGGGCCGTAATCTGGGCTATCCATGGCAATGGGAGCCGCAGAGCTGCAAAAATCACGCCTTGCATGCGGCTCT
>JAODKC010000045.1:11835577-11846675 GCA_026777985.1 Mormyrops attenuatus
ATTTATTTTTTTGCTCTGGCAAGCAAGGATTTTTTCCCCCCAGAATCTTCCGGAGGTTTTACAAGGTTAGTGACTGATATTCGCTTGCGACAGAAGAGCAACAACGTAAGCGTTACTGTAACAGGTACGTATGTGGCAATGACATGCTAACAAGGTAGTGGAGCCATAACACAGCTGTGCTTGGGCACTTCGCAGACACCAAAGTCTCGCACATTGTCGGAAAAGGGGTAGTGGGGGTGGTGGGACCCCCACACCAGGGAAGGGGCCACCGTAGTGGGAGCAACAAGAACATGTTCATCACATGGACACCTGCCTTCTATGAGCAAGGTAACGCTGACTACTACCTTTGGATTCCAGCTCCATCTTCTTCTTCTTAGCCCAAATATTATGATAGTTCTCTGCAAGCAGCTCTGCCATGGACTGAAAAACAAGACTGGGTTGTACATTTATGCCAACGACTACAGTTGGATATTTTGCTCAAGCAGTTCAGTTTAAGCATTCGTCCATCCATCCTTCCATCACGTGCCGCTTATCCGGGGTCGGGTCGCAGGGGCAACAGTCTAAGCAGGGATGGCCAGACCTCCCTCTCCCCAGCCACCTCTTTCAGCTCCACCGGGGGAATACCAAGGCGTTCCCAGGCCAGCCAAGAGACGTATGCTCTGCAGAGTGTCCTGGGTCTGCCCCAGGGCCTCCTCCCAGTTGGACATGCCCGAAACACTTCTCCAGGGAGACGTCCAGGAGGCTTCTTAGACAGATGCCCTTTTGATGCTGGAGGAGCAGCCGATCGACTTTGAGCTCCTCCTGAATGTCTAAACTCCTCACCCTGTTAGGCTGAGCCCAGACACGCTGCAAAGGAAACTCATTTCTGCCGCTTATATCTGCAATCTCCTTCTTTCGGTCGGCTACCCAAAGCTCGTGACCATAGGCGAGGGAAGGATCGTAGATCGATCAGTCAATTGATAGCTTTGCCTTCTAGCTCATATCTCTCTTTACCATGACAGACCAGTACAGCATCTGCATTACTGCTGCACTGGTTGGGCAAACTCCCATAAACCCTCCAGTATCCTTGTGAGGGTGAAGAGCTGGTCCAGTGTTCTGTGACCAGAATGGAATCTGCACTGTTCCTCCTGGATCCAAAACATGTGCATGCAAATCCAAAGATATAATCACAAAATCGATCATCAAACTGCAACCTAGTGCCAGGTCATTACCCCCAATCACTGTCTTTCAGGTTTCACTGTCTTTACCCACGTGAGCATTAAAGTCCCCCAGCATAACAATTCAGTCCCCAGAGGGGGCGCCTTCCAGCACCCCCCCGAATGTCTCCAAGAAGGCCGAATACTCTGAGTTGGTGTTCGACAAGTACGTGAAGACAAGAGTCAGAGATCATCCCCCGACTCAAAGTCGAAGGGAGGTGATCGTCTCATTCACCAAAGTAAACTCCAACATATATGCACCGAACCGAAGGGCCATACGTAGACTCATCCCTGCCCAGCAGCTCTCATCAGGGGCAACTCCAGAGTGGGATAGAGTCCAGGCCTTCTCCTGGAGTTTGGCTCCAGAGCCCAAGCTGTTCATCAAGGTCAGCCCGACTATATCTAGTTGGTATCTCTCTGTCTCCCGCATCAGCTCAGGCTCCTTTCCTACCAGAGAGGTTACATTCCATGTGCCTAAAGCCATATTTGGTAGCCGGCAATCGATCTGCCGAGACCCCTGCCTTCGACTGCCTCCCGATCTACACTGCACCCGACCCCCATAGCCCCTCCTGTAGGTGGTGGGCCCTCAAGAAGCAGTTTCAGCAGATGTCTCAAAAGGTCCAACTGAAGGACTCCTCCTAGTAGACTCCACAAACTTAAACCATATCATGCTTGAAAATCTGATCAGCAGCACTGATATCCATACATGAGGAATTGGGAGGGTAGGGGGCACCTGATACTCACATGCAGGTCCCTGGACAGGGTCACATTACTCATGTCAATGGGCCGTGGGGTGAAACCATGTGTGCCTTCAATAGACAGCTGAACAGGAGAGACCACATCAGAACCAGTTACTTTAGCACAACGACAGAAGCTACCAAGACGAACACTTATACACTGTTAGCTGTTAACCAAAAGGCTATTCAGTGGATGATGCTACCAGGAGACCTATACCCGTAACACAGGGTGCTCACTGCACAGGCATGCACACTGAGGCGAACGGCAGCGCCACCTGGCTGGACTGAGAGACGCGGCGTGCCCGGTTGTGCAGGCCCACTGTCTCGCCCTCCCTCATGCGCTCGATGCTCCACCCCCAGGCAAGCATAGTCTTCAGGGACTCCTTGATGGGCCACCGGTATACCTCCTTATCCTGAGGTGACATACAGACAAGGCCAAAGCGGTGTGAGATGACATTCAGGCCAAGCAAACTGAATAAAGGGCTCGATTCCAGTTATACATTCATGTTTTACACAGAGCACACAGCATATGCACTTATTTATACTTCTGTAGTTGCCTAGCAAATATCTCTGGATCAGCGAATAAATGTCATAAATATACTGAATCAGTTAACAAATTAAACAAAATAAAACATCTCGGTTGTGCAAGTGCCCAGTATATACAGAATAAAAGAATAGCAGAGGGTCCTTCAAGCATACAGTATTAGCCATCAGCAGGTAGGTTACATGGCCCTGGGCATTAACAGGAAGTGGCTGCATTAACAGGAAGTGGTGGCATGAACAGGAAGTGGTGGCATGAACAGGAAGGGCTGCATTAACAGGAAGTGGCTGCATTAACAGGAAGTGGTGGCATGAACAGTGCTGCCGTGAAAACGCATTACCTTTTCTGACAATGCTTTGTAGGGCTTGAGTAGAGGATGCACCTTGGAGGCCTCACACAGCTGCTCCCCGTGAACCCAGCTGTTGGCAAACTGCAACGCGGGACACGCAACGACACAGGGTTCGAGACGAGCTCCGCCCACAATCATGTGTGAACAGCAACCCTCTACACGTGACAAAATGACTGATCAGTCCATGTACAGCACAAGGCAACCTCATTATTAACCATTAGAGTTTTAATCATATGCATGGTATGTAGCTGAGTATCAGTACTGTAATCCTCTTCCTGTTTGAGTGACCTAGAGAACAGCCTTAACATGCATGAACCGGTAAAATTAGCAATTAGCACTCAAGCTAAAAAGATCAGAACCAATCAGAATTTCCGTTTATTGGCTTAAGTACAACTGCACATACTAGGAATCTGTTCTGGCAGCATCGGTGCACAGAGAACACAGAACACAGAACAGAAGTTCTAAGTCGTGTACTCTGGCAGTACGCAAAACAGAATATGTATCTCTTTCACAACAACCTGTACAAATGTATCTATGTGAAAAAATAATTTTGAGTCACGGTATTAAGGTTTTTTTTCTTTTCTTTTTTTACAGGAAGCCCTTTTAAAAGTTATAATTAAATACCACGCTACCCCCTTGTTACACAGAAAGACCAGGCCAGACTCATCACCTTCTCCATGGACCACTTTTCGTGGGAGTGTTCAGCATATTTGTTGATGAAGCAGTCTAGCTTCTCCGGGACAGTGACACTACAATGCAAGGTTGGAGGGGGTGGGGGGTGAACAGGGGGGGGTAAACAGTGAGCTATTGAGTTCTGCTTTACAGTTCCTCCACAAAGTCTTATGGACTTATCTAGCTCAGGCCCTGTTTTTCAAAAGGGCTTAAATTCCCATTGGCCCAGAGTGACTGGCACTCATTAAGGCAATCCCTTACTTGGATGTGTCCACAGGCTGGGGGTTGAAGTTGCCCTCCGAATCCATGGATGACTGTTTTTCCATCATGGCCACGTAGTTGGACTCCATGTAGTCTGGGGGCAGAGCCCCCGCTACGGCACTCAAGCAGGGCAGGGCCAGTTTAAAGAGCTCCTGGTCATACCTCTGTGTGGCAAGAGAGGGCGGGACGAGGGATATGAGTGACAGGCATTCCATCCAATCAATATTAGCTTTAGATAATCATGTTACCTAAGTCATTTACTCTGGCTATCGCGTCACACATATTCAATGAAATCATGTTGCATGAAGAAGCATCTGATTGAATTCGCAGTTTATCATAAAGGATGTTTGTTAACAGGAAACGTATAGTTTATTTAAATGCAGCTTTTAGCATTAACAGACTCACTGTAAATTTCATACCAAGGTCACAATCAAAAAAGTTATGGTTCTGTATTTTAGGTGTGTTCTCCTTAGGTTAAATCTGCAGTAATTTTACTCTTCAACCACTAGAGGGCACAAGGACATAAATTTTCTTTAAAGAGGATGCAATGATACAGAATCAGAAATGGCACATTTTTAGCTTACAGATGCTTAATAAATCGAGTGAGTGAAACCAGATTTTCTATGTTGTACTGTACTTTTTCCAAAGGGGCCAGCATTGTCTCTACCTTTTGGGACAAAGCGTCGAATATTCCCCAGAAGAGCTTCCGGGACAGGTGCAACTCCTCATCCGACGCGGCTCCGAAACTCCCCCACCCTCCGGAGAGGCAGTAGTATTTCCAGCAGCGCTCGTAGTGGTTGGTCAGTAGCTAAGAATGGAAACGGCCACTCAGTGGGATTCTGGGAGTGGAAACGGCCCTCCGCCTTCCCTTCCCACTCCGATCAGAGCAGCACGCCCATTACTGCTGACTTAGGCCCATTTTTAGGTGTGGATGAGTCATGTACACCTGCCGGTCGTGACACTTAGGTTAAAGAGAAGTCTCACTTTCTCTACAAACACAGCAGGTGGGCGGGGTCCTGGTCCCACACAGAGCCAGGCCCAGAGCTGAATATGCGAGTAAAGCGGTGAGGTGCCGCGCTCGATTCCAGCGGAGGATGAAAGCTTTTCTCTTTCTAAGTCGCTCACCTTCAGGGGCATCTTAGCGTGCTCGTTCAGAAGGGGGACGTCAAACACGAGCCGTCGGAGGAGGTGCTGCATCATGGAGGGCCTCAGCTTTCTGTGGGAACGGAGATGAACACGTACCGATAGAAACACAGATTGGTGCAGCTCTGAACGACAGAGGCTGGGGAGAGCACTGCAGCAACGAAGGACAAGGAGAATACTTTCAGTTTCTCTCCCTCCTATAACGACGAGTTCCTGATTCCAGGGGAATCCAGGAACCCCACAGTCAATATGACATGATGCATCACCAGGGTAAATTCATGGTGGGCCATTATAATATAATATAGTATATCGAACATCACAGATCTAAAGCCTACCATGTGACCAAAAATGTTCATATAAGAAGTTTAACTTATGCCTGAAAATTCAGATATGACTGACGTGAAGTGAATGGCAATTCAAAATGAAGCCAAGTGTGACCAGAACTGAATTTCTTCATTCGATCAAAAAAACAATACTGCTGGTAAGTGTAACGCATATTACTTATTCACACGTGTGCATAATAAATGAATATAAATGTAACTTAATGCACTACAAATCCTTAATCATCTATTCGTAAAATGCATTAAAGATGAGTTAGCCATATTGTTGATTCTCAGTTCACATCCTTCTGTTTACATCACTTACAAACCAAAATGCGCGATCCCATTTACACATACTTCCATTAAAACGTCAAATCTAGACCAGACCAAGTAGACCAGAAGCCATTTCCAGGCATTGTGCAGTAGGGGGCGCTCTCACCCGCACATGGACAGCAGGCACTCTTCGATAGCGTCGCGCTGCGCCTTGGTGAGACAACAGCCCTTGGACAGGCGATACACGGTGTGCAGCAGCGAGTCGATGAGCGAGGCGTACGGCTCCGTGCCGGCGAACAGAGGTGCGCACTTGGTTAGCAGGGGAAGCACGGCGGTGCACAGGTAGCGGTTGAGTGCCAGCGCCATGTCGGTCGCGCTGAGGGCCGCCTGTGTGGGTGGGGACAGGGGCTGCTGAGCTGGGGACCATGTGACGGCACCGGACTCGGGGGCAGGTTCTTAAAGACCTTGAGTTCCATTTCCTGCTATAATTATTAATCTTTCCACGATGGCCTTACAGTATTACCATTTTTTTTAAATTCAACAGACACTTTTATCCAATAGGACATATATATATATTTTTTTAAAAAAACAGGTTCAGACAGTCCTTGGAGCAATTGAGAATAAGGGTTTTACTCCGGGTCCAAACAGTGAAATTGCACTACCGACCTTGGGATCTGAACCAGTGACCTTAGGATCACAGGTACAGTGTCATGATCAGATGCGTTATCCAACTTTAAACACTGGGTGTCAGAGTATAAGGGCACTAGGCAACACAACAGTTATGAACACACGCTTATGACGGGAAGGTGACAGGTTTGAATCCCAGAAGAGCTGCTGTACATTTGAGAAAGATTCAAGATTCAAGAGTTTATTGTTGAATGCACAGTAAATAGTCAGTTAAACAATGTTGTTTAACTGTTGTGCAATGACAATCTTTCTTTGTGTGCTCTTCTAGCTACAGGTAAACACAAATAAAACAGAAAACAGAAAACCAAATTAAGGTACATTGTGTTTCATTTCCAGCCGTACAAATGGATGCTGTGAAACTGTAGACTCAGCAAAAAGCCTCTGCCTGGGTGCTAAAGTAAAAATAATAACAATCTAAACAACACATTGAGATGTGAACCGCTAAAATACGATTAAAGAAGCACAGATCGGTGACCTTTCTGCTGATAATACAACATTGGGGTCGGGGGGCGGGGGGGAATTAATGCTCTTCATAAGTAGCGTCCCAGCTGTTAAAAAAGATAAGCTGGGCTTTGAGGAGGAATTTCAACTGGTATGTCTGGTAATGAAATCAGCCGCAGCGTGGGCTGGACCCATCGGACATGCTGGCACTTACGGATGCAGTGCGGCGGTGTGGCGGAGGACTCACCGTGTCCAGGGAGGCCGCCGCCCGCAGGTCCGGCAGGAACCCCACTTCCAGTAGGTGGAGCAGGAAGTTCTGGTCCTCGATCCCGTACACGCGGTCCAGGAAAAGGACCATGGCGGCTTTGTGGTCCGGGCAGAAGCCGGCCGACATGTCTGGCTCCACCACCGTTCCATCTGTGCAAATGCCCAGCCATGCACACACAAAAACAGACACACATGAGACAGAGAGAAAGAGGCTGAATTGAAATCAATAGACAAACCCACAAACTAGGTAAAATACAAATAGCACGTCACCATCATAATGCCTTTTCATGGATTTGTTTACCCTAAAACAAAATACCCTCTCATGCAAACAAAACAGACCCTGCTGCAAAACGAGTTTAAGCAACAACAAAAACATGTTCTGGCTATTATCTTGGCTCATTAGTTCAAGTCGGCTAAAGAGCACCTTTAAAATGTCCCCCTCAGGGGATGACAGATAGCATAGCATATTTCTGAGTGTTTGTCAACAGAAGATAATGAGGGAGGCCTTCGGTCAATACTCTCGATTTTGGGGGGTTATCGGTGGAGTCATAGCGATTCTGATCGGAGACTGACCTTTGGCAAGAGTGGGCATGGGGAACGGAATGCTGATCACGCCCTCGAGATCCTCGATGGGAATTAAGGAGCGCAGGATGGCCCGGATCCGGATGGCCTCGCCCTTCCCGGCGTGGATGAGCTGGAGAGCACAGGACAGTCAGGCTATACCTGTCATGCTTTGGTTAGCGAGCTCAAACTGCACCCGGGGCCTCGAGGTGACCCAACCATTACGCGCTTGTCCTGCGCCAGGGTCAAAACATCCAGGTCAAACAGCTGTGCAGACCACTGAACCCAGCTCTCGTCCTGACTTGGAAATGAACTTGGGACAACACCTGACAGATAGGATGAACCATTGGAGGCAGGGGCAGAGCTGAAAATCCCCAACGCTACTTAGATGCAGCCACATTCCGCTCAAGTGGCCTGTTTAAATCGGGAAGCTTCAACTCCACTCTAGCCCGTTTCCCCACACAGGGGTGGACGGCTACACGTGTTTGCAGGGTGACACTTTCAGGGAGGGGGCTGGAGGGGGGGTTGGCCGGTGACTCACGTGCATCTCGGGGGCACAGCGCCCCAGGAGGTCAATGAGTGCTGCGTAGAAGGTCATGATGGCGTTGCCCATGTGGATGGTGTCGTCCTCCTCGTCTTCCAGAATGTCGCTGCTGAGTAAAAATGGGGGAAAAAAAGGCCCTCATTTCTGTATGGATAGCCTGAGTCACCTGCTAACTGAACACGAGGCCTCCATGTGTGGACAAAGAAGCACATCCACACCACAGGGAAGAGGCTTACTCAAAATCATAGCTGACAAAACACGGTAGATGATGATCCTATAAACCAGGTAACTCGGGGCTGGCAAGACAGCCTTTCAAACGTCCCTCGTCAGGAAACGACTATACATATATACCGTATATATTCACACAGATGTACGGTTGAGTTGACGCATTGGGCCATTTCGTGTGACTTCGCAGGCAGACGCTTGGACACTTACACAACACCTGGCGGGCAACACGGTCCGACAGATCGGGAGCAGCGCAGAATAATGAGGAACTACTTTGGGACGCAACGCGGATGGTGAGCCCAAGCCTGGCTCCCTCCAGTCCAAAAGTTGTCAAATAGGTGTCTCGCATCTTCGGTATCTTAAGGTTCATGAAGTGCACCACCTCTGATCTGGCTGACACTGATTAGATGTCAGGGATACCTCAACTCTTCATTTGAACTTATCTTTAACTGCATTATTACCAAGCTGAAATTAACTGAAATGTTTCTCTATATGAACAAAAGTACTGGGACACTTGGGCATTACACCCACAGGAACTTTTATGACATCACATTCTAAATCCATAGGCATCAGTATGGAGTTGGTCCCTCATTTGTAGCTATAACAGCTGCCACTCTTCTGGGAAGGCTTTCCACAAGATTTTGGTGTGTGCGTCCATGAGAATTTTTACCCATTAATCCAGAAGAGTATTTGTGAGGTCAGGCACTGATGTTGGATGTGAAGGCCTGGCTCCCAACCTCTGTTTTTGTTCATCCCAAAGGCGTTTGTTGGGGTTGAGGTTAGGGCTCTGCGTGGGCCAGTCAAGTTCTTCCACACCAAACTCACCCAACCATGTCTTTATGGACCTTGCTTTGTGCACTGGGGCACAGTCATGCTGGAACAGAAAAGGGTCTTCCCCAAACTGTTCCCACAAAGCTGGAAGCATAGAATTATCCAAAATGTCTTGGTATGCTGAAGCATTAAGAGTTCCCTTCACTGGAACTAAGGGGTCTAGCCCAACCCCTGAAAAACTACCCCATACCATTATCCCTCCTACACCAGACTTTACAGCTGGCACAATGCAATCAGACAGGTAACATTCTCCCAGCAACTCAGACTCATCCATCAGATTGCCAGACAGAGAAGCGTGATTCCTCACTCCACAGAACACGTTTCCACTGCTCAAGTGTCCAGTGGCGGCGTGCTGTACACCTCTGCATCCGATGTTTGGCATTGTGCTTTGTGATGTGAGGCTTGCATGCAGCTTCACGGCCAATTAATGCCAGAGGAAGTTTGGAACTCTGCAGTTACAGTATTGAGTCAACAGAGCGTTGGCTTTTTTACGCATTATGCACCTCAGCACCCGGCGACCCTGCTCTGTTACTTTTCATGGTCTGCCCCACTTTGTGGCTGAATTTCTGTTGTTCCTAAACGCCTCCACAATGCAGTAATACCACTTGCAGCTGACTGTGGAATATTTAGCACTGGAGAATTTCACTAACTGACTTATTGCGAAGGTGGCATCCTGACAGTACCATGCTTCAGAACTACCCATTCTTTCACAAATGTTTGTAAACCTGACTGCATGACTAGGTGCTTGATTTTATACACCTTTTGCATGGGTCTGAATGAAACTCCTGAATTCAATGATTAAGAGGTGTGTCCCAATACTTTTGTCCATATAATGTATGTTTACTTCTCATGACTTCCTGTCCTATTCCATGTAACTTCTAGCAGACCACAGGAAGCACTGTTTCAGATATTCAATCATCTGCTCTACAGTCTTGTCAAACCAGCTCCCATGATGTCCCTTTTTCTCTTGTTGATTCTATAGATCATTCTCCCCATGCTTAGAACCACACAGAAAGGCCACGATGAAACCCTCATCAGAGATCCACCTACAGGGTTCTGCTGGACTCAGAGGTGGGTGAAGGGCCATCCCGGGTCGGGTCCTCTGAGATCTTAATGGCCTCCTCCATGGCAGCCAGGAGGCCGTTGCCGCCCTCTCCGCGCAGGGCGGGGCCAAAGCACTCTGGCCTACGGATCAGCAGCCTCACCACCACGTTGGCGTTCTCCTCCACACTTTCACCTGCAGAGCCCCCAAGAGAGCCATCAAACTCATCTCTCAGCCTCTGCAAGCAAATGTCATCTTACACACAGGTCCTACAACACAATTATGGCCATGACCAAGATTTATAGAGCAGTGTTTCCCAATCCGGTCCTCGAGGACCCACAGACGGTCCATGTTTTTGCTCCCACCCAGCTCCTGGGAACTGGGAGGGAGCAAAAACGTGAACTGTCTGTGGGTCCCCGAGGACCGGATTGGGAAACACTGTTATCGAGGGTACAAATCCCCCCTCATCAGTGTTCCAGGCAGTCTAAGAACTGGGTCTGAGCCTTGGGACTTTCGCAGGGTGCCTACTCACTTTCCATTTAAAAATTCCATACTTTTCCTGACTGTACCGGGGGTTGGAGGCAATAAAAACTATCGAGTTGTTTTTATAATACATAGAAGGCAACTTTGTTGCATTAGTTTGGAGACATCATATCCAACACAAAAAAAACACAAATCAAATTCTATACTTATCCATAGTAGACAAAAATGCTAGTAAATCAGAGAAGACCACAGTAGGAAGCATACCATTGCAGAACACGGCGAATCTGAGGAAGTCTAAGTAGCGCTCTCCTTCCACGGGGTTCCAGCCAATGTCTGGGTATCCCTTAGACACCAGCATCATGCAGCTCTGGAGCCCACAGCCTGCCAGGTACTGCACCACCTACACACAGGGAGGGAAGGCAGGAGTCACCAGAGTACAGTGGACCAATCGCAGGAAACCTATCACAGACAGACCAATCGCAGGAAACCTATTGTAGGTATAATACCAGTCGCAGGAAACCTATC
>JAODKC010000045.1:11846775-11873838 GCA_026777985.1 Mormyrops attenuatus
TCGCAGGAAACCTATCACAGACAGACCAATCGCAGGAAACCTATTGTAGGTATAATACCAGTCGCAGGAAACCTATCGCAGGCAGACCAATTGCAGGTAGATCAATCGCAGGAAACCAATCACAGGCAGCCCATTCACAGGACACCTATCGTAGGCAGACCAATCGCCAGAGCTGCCATATTAGAATACTGTTTATGTGCCTCATTTACTTGTTTGCATTATGTGTATGAATTTGCACTTTGCCTGTTTTGAGCTATATGTCCATTCATCTGTGCCCTATATGCTGCTGTATGTACAAAAATTTCCCCTTGGGAGCAATAAAGTTTCATCTTGATCTTACTGATTACAGCTGGATGTCGCCCTGGGCCTGAACGACTGCAGCTCTCTTTCTCTGGCCACAGATGCTCTGAGGTTCTGGAGGGGGGGCCAGGACTCATACTTGGCAGAATCAGCTCTACACCCGCTGCACTGTCCCTTTATTCCTGTGACCCGCCACATCCCAGATATTGCTTCAGGGGCTACACAGCCCAGGGGGACATTAGAGAAACTTTACAGCCCCTAGCAGGCTGGGAAGCAAGGTGTCTGGCAGCCAGCTCGGGGTTACTCTAAACACTGAGCGGTGCTCAGCCAGCGAACGGCCCAGGAAACCTGCCCAAATCTCCCTCAAAACCCAACATTAATCAAATCAACTGAAGTTCGGAAAAATTCAATAGGTTATTTGTAGCGCTTGGAAGAAGCTTGTGGGATATGTAGACACAGGACTAAAAAAATACCTGGAGTGTTAAGTAAGAAACAGCAGATTCATTAATTAAAGAAAAATAACACAAATATATAAAAGACAAATCACCTCATTACAGAAAGATAACCCCATTAATGTTGGCTTTAACCTAATGTATCCTCACAGCCCTTGTCTCTGTCTTCTTAGCTAGCAAGCTGTTTCAGTCTAATTGTGACACCTAGGTGTACCTTCCCTCTTCCCTGCCCTGAATAAAAAGCCTTTATTTATTTTTTTAATTCCAGAGGCAAAAAAAAAGAAAGATAAAAAGAAGGACTCTTACTTTTTCCAGGTCTGGCTCCCTGAGGGCCAAGGCCAGCTCGTTGTTATCCATCACAGACGCGGCTGCCACATCCAGAGGAGTGGAGCCTCGCATGGAGGGTGACGCTGAAGGGGAACAAGCCACGGAAAACGGCCGTAATCAGGACGGGTACTGCGGCACGGAAAAGCACTGCCCGGGAAGCCGGCGCCATGCTAAGCTAATCCCGGAGGAACTAGCGATCCTTTTTTTTAAAATGGGTTATCAGGTTACGCACAACAACTCCAGCAAACTCGTGACAACTTTCTAACCGCTAAAAGAAAGTTCGTGAACCGTATAGAAAGAGTACGGGAGCCGCCGCATGCCCCACAGCAGCACGCAACGCCCCCGGTTAGCCGCGCGATTCGTCAGCGAGCCGCCAGCGCCCTTACCGAGTCCGACGCTGCTGTTTTCCAGCAAGTAACTGAGGTGATCGAACATGGCTTTTTGGTTTTGTCTACTGATGCGACAGAAGTAGCAAAGAAAACGACAGCAGTTGGCCACCATCTTAGGAAATGTGATTTCCTTAACAAAAGTAATAAAAGAGTCAACAGTAGATTACTGGTTACGTTACATTAGTTTCCATTCATATATCAGAGAACATAAGGAGCGATCACTACTCAAAAATTCAAATACGTTATATCAGACTATGCAAATACACATCAAGATACTGTTAGACTAGATTTACATACACAGTCATCGTACAAGTATCTAATAAATTTGAGAAACTACCAGATAAATCAGATAAGGAGACTTAGTTACCTTTGACTCTCCTCCTAGCACATTGACCATCACCTCCATGACAGTTTCATGCATTCCCAGTGCCCTCATCAAATTCGGGTGCTGGTAGAATACTTTATTGTTCATAATGTCACTGTGGACAATAGCAGAAAGTCAACGTCTTCATACACGCAGAGACCGATGTGTGTCTCACCTATTCTGCAATCATACCTCTATAGGGGAGTGTGCATTTATTTGCCTAACTGATGCTTTTATTCAATGGACACAAGATTTTCACAAATTTATGTGAACCATTTCAGGCTAAGTATTTCTGCTCAAGGGCGCAACAGCACGGTATCTTCTGGGACTGGAGAAAACAACCTTTGTGTTGAGTCTATGTCCTTAACCACTGAGTTACCTGCTGCCCTGCATATACCCTATTTAAATAACCTAATTACAGAGAAGTGCATTAAAATTATAGTGTACATTGTGTGTGATGGGTAGGTAACAACGTTGATTCATAGAAAAATTCTATCCAGTGATGTGGCCCCTTCTGGTTCCAATGGTAGTATGAGTGCACAAGAATACACTCAGGGTTGCCAACTTTGGTCAGCTGGCTGGCGTGAGATTTTCAATTCAAGAGAAGTCTGCACACGGACTTATATGTATGTAAAAGTTATATTACCTTGTAAATACTCTGTAGGGTTTGCAAACTACCCCAACGCTTTTGATGTAGCTAATTTTAGGTTTATAATGGAACAATATAGATTTGCCGTAAGATTTCTTGTGTGAGCGAGAGTCTGAAAGCGTGAGTGTGAAGCCAGATGCCTGAGATTTGGCAACCTTGATACACTGGAGGTAAATGTTTTCGTACCCTTGTTCAATGAGGGGATAAGAGAATGGTAGGGGGTGTTACCGCAGTGGAGCACATGGTGGCAGGAGGATGAGCCATCTTACCCCAGCCCTCGGATCATGAGCTTCTCTTCCTCCCTGCCCATGCGCACGCTCAGCAAGGAGCGGATCTGCCCCAAAGAAGCCAGCAGGTTGATGGTGTCCTCCACGGACACAGAGTTAATGGTGTAGGTCTTGGGCAGGGCGCGCACCTGGCCCCCGATGCCGTCGTACTGCCGGTGGAGGAGCACAAACATGGCCCTCACCAACTCCGGGTCCTCGATCACCGACTCCTGGGCCCAGCGAACCATGGTCTCAGAGATGAGCTGCTGAAGCGTGCCTGGGGGAAGATAGAGGTATCAGTCTCCCAGAGTTCAAACGGGGTTTGTGGGACGAGAACTTTGAAGCCAGGATCTGGAAGGCGGGAGGGAGGGGGGCAGCGAACAGCTGCGGCCTGAAGATCGCTTACTGGGCTTCTTGGATTTTTTTTTGTTTGGTATCTCGGCCATTTTTTTCTTCAAGTAAGCCACCTTCTCCACAAGGGACATTAGCCGGCCTCGGATGGTGAAGTCCCCGTCGGCCTCATTTGCCTTGTCGTCGTCGATTTCGATGCCTGCGCACGACGGACAGAGCGGTTCACGTCGCTTGCAAATTCTCAGCCACGCAAAGGCAACATCGCAGAGGATATGACTTGTAGAAAGTGTCAGCTGAAGCCTTGGCTCACCACAATGCGTCATCAGGTCTTCGTGGAAGTCCAGCAACTGTTCTCTGATGTCCTCTGGACAGGGGCAATCCTGCTTCTCGTCCTTAAAATTCAGCAGCATGTTGATCTGACAGGGAGTGGTAGAAGGGGACAAAGGTGAGGCATGTGACCTGTCAGAAGGAGACAGCTCCAAGAGAGATAAGGGGATGCCTTTCTGACCTGTTCCTGCGGAGGCGAGCGAAACTCCTTGGTCTTCTTTGCCGTCAGGGCGGCAGACATGTTGAGGGCCTGCATCACCTCATTATACCGGAAGCGCTGGTTATCCTGGAGGTTGGCAACGAAGTCGTCGGAGAAGGCCACCACTGCCTCGATCCGGTGCCTCACCTGGCAGTCGCACAGGTACTGCAGCAGGTGACACATCTGCACCGAGGACAGGAGGAGAAATTGAGGCGGCGACTCGAAGGTAGGCGTGGGCCGTCGGCGCGGCAACCACCTGCGAGTGCACTGAGGGAGTCAAGGTCACGCCAGGCTAATTGGCCGAGCATTATATCCAGCTGTCAGGAAAACGTCTCCCAGCACCAAGGTCGTGAGATGTCAGGGTGCCGTTAAACACGAATCCATCGTCATTAACTATAATTAAACTATCAATCCAAAGACGAGGTGTAAAATAGCTTGTCAGCCTTAAATGTCAAATGGGAACAATGCACAAGCTCAAGTGATTATTTTGATTCCTTAAATAAATGGTTTTCAGTCCCAATCAAGTACAGAGCAAGGTGCATGTGAGTTAAGACAGTGGCCACATTGTCTAAATTTCCATGACAAAACAAGAGAAGATAAAAGCAAAAGATGCAGCTGTCAATCAATCTTTAAACCTCTTAACCCCAATACAGGGTGCTATATCAGTATAGTAGCTTACCCCAGGGCACTAACACTGCAAACAGGGGAACACCCAGGATAGGATGCCAGTCGACACGCAAACGTTCATAGATTCACACTATGGACAATTTAGAGTAGGGGACCCCAAGTCCAGCCCTGAAGGGCTGAAAGGCTGGAGCCCTGCTCATTTAACATGCCTGATTCGACTTCTCTGCTAATTACCACACAGTTCTTGAGTTGGATCAGGAGTGGTGGAACAGGGAGAGAACTAAGCTATGCTGGGCTGAGGCTCTCCAGGACTAGACCCCTAATATAGAGGCACCAGCTCATCTAAGTGCATGTCTTTGGACTGTGGGACAACACCGGAGTATCTGGAGGAACTTCACAAAAACAGCAATAGCACAAGAACCCCCCCCAACCAGAGTATGAGCCACTGTGCTTTCAAAAACGAAAAACCAACACTTATTTCTTACTGTAAGATCTATTTAAAATAATTTATATAAATTACTACCTGCTACAAGATATAGATTGACCCTTTTTAAGCTTGACAGCACATGGTGTAAATGGTATTTACACTTATAAACATTCTCAGCACATTTTGTTAAGCGGGTTGCAGGGTGGCAGAGATTAAAAGGAGAAATCAGACAGCGGCGAATCACCTGAAGCTTGACGGGCTCTGGAAGTTTCATCTGGAGCAATCCTTCTTTAGGGACCTTTCCTGTCCTTCCAGTCTCCTCCCCGCCGGTGCCCTCTATCCTGAGCTCGCCCTTGAAGCTCTCACAGTCGGGGGTGTCGCCCCCCTCGTGGCCGGAGTCCTCAGAGAAGACGCTGGGCTCGATGAGCTGCAGGATGTTTTTCAGGTCCCCGTTGTGGAAGACGCCCATGATGAGCAAGGTGTAGAAAAGCTTGATGAGGGGCACGAAGAGGAACTCGGTGCTCCCGCCGATGGGGTCGCGGGCATGGAGGCTGCCTTCCTGGACGGCTTCGGTCAGCATCTCGATGGTCTTGGTCTTGAGGATCTCAAGGGGGAACTCGGGGCTGTACTGGAAAAAGTCCCCGCCGCCGCGGACAAAGCTGGGCGAGAAGAAATACATGCGTGGACGGAGGGAGGTGCTGAGGCCGATTCCTGGCAGGCCGTGCTTCTTCTTCTCGTCTGGAAAGAGTGTGATGCTCTTGGTCTCGTCTGTCATGGGCACGATGTACTCGTTGTTCATCATCAGGCGCGCGGTGGCGTAGGTGCTGAGGTGGATGTCGATGAGGAGGTCATAGTAGCCCGTCCGCAGCAGGCCCGGCATGTACTTGTTTTCGATCGCGTAGAGTAGCTGGGCCTCGTCCACGTGGCTGCAGAGGGCGTGTGCCACGCGGTTGTTCCCAAGGGCGCACACGGCCGAGTAGAGCCGCAGGGTGTGGAAGTGGAACTTCAGCAGGTCCTTCTGCTCTGTCAGCTCCAGGATGTCCACAGACCTGGAGAACAAAGATTCCCAGAATGCCACCACTTCATCATGGGATTTCACTGGAAACTTGTGTGGATATTTTTCATTGTAATGATATCATTTCCACCATAGTTTTGACCCCAGGGCCTGAACAGCCTCAGAAACCCAAAACAATGTTGGTTGATGTCAAACATCTGTCTGAGAAAACCATTCCCATGATACCCTGCCTCACGCCCCGGCCCTCACATGCTAAGGACCTAACCTGTTTTCCTCAGGGATGTGCAGGGACATGAACTGCAGAGGCTCGGAGCACTGCACCAACCACCCGTGGCGGTCGTTGACTCGGGACGCCTCCACCTTCAGGAAGTGGTTGGGCATGCGACTCCACAGGACCGGCGTGAGGAACTGCACGTGCAACCGGGGCGGGCACTGTGGGGTGGCGTTTTTCCTCTCGCTCTTAAAGAGGCCCGCTGAGAGAGGCATCACGTTCTGGCAGGAAAATAATGAGTTCGGCACGATCGGCGGGAGATCCATCATTGGCTCTTCGCTACAGTGTGGTTGACGTCATGGAACTAGTGTGGATCTGACTATCAAATCACAGAATGTACTCTATGGGAACTTGACCAGACCTACGAAATATTAATCCTGCAGTCAGGTTCAGCAGGCCAATATTAAAACAATGCTAATACTACTGATCTACAGGCAGTCAAGGCCATAAGTCAGGGCCATAGCCAGACACAAATTTCAGGGGGGAGGTTCCACTTAGCAGATTTCATCGACCCGGGGGCAAATTTTTGGGGTGGTGGAGAGTTGAAACCTCTGAAATGTAGCTACGTGCCTAATGTATGCAATCCATTCCACAAAATTTTACGTGAGCCAAATTTTACAGATATTGGATTTACCATCCCATAACATTTATCATATGTGATACTCACACACACACACACACACACACAGGTTTGTAATTATATCTTTGGGGGGACTCTCCATATTATTTCTATGGGGAAAACTCTAATCCCAATATGACAACCTTAACAGTTCCCACAACATGAATGGCTAACATGAATCCAGCGTGACAGTAGAGTAATGAAAAGCCGTACTGCAAGTGTTTCATCCTTAAATATGAGGACGGTGTCACCACACAGTGCTTCATCGCAGCAGGTGTGGCCCCGGACAGGGCCCCTCGGGAAGTAGTGCATCATCACATGCCATTCGCTGCCCTATTTGTGTCTGCCACCTCATCACGGCCGCCCACTTACCTTGATGCGGCCCAGTTCAAACTGAAACACGTTGGGGCTGGTGGCTTGAGCGAACACTGCGGGGAACAGCTTGGTGCTGGGCTCCACCTGCCGATACCCAGAAGCCGGGACAATGAGTTACAGAGTCAGCGGAGATAATGCGGCACACAGTTAAGCGAAACATATATCATAACATGGGCAGCCATGATTTTCTAATTCCAAACAAAATAGGGCTATTATCATGAAGACAACGATTCTGAAAACTTCTCTATCTGGGTTATTGAGTCTACTGAACTTCTTGATCTGACATATCAGTTACGACTGCAACAGGGCCTTTTCCGGAACTTGAACCCAAGTAGCCTGGTCTAGTTACCTGGTAGTAGGTGCTGAGATCTTTTCCATTGGAGGTGAAGGTCAGCAGTCCATTAGCAGTGTCCACAAGACAGCCAATCTCGAGGCCATTGTTGTTACGACCCTGCCCTGGACTGGTGCTCTCTCCTGCCCACACCATATAACAGTTGCTACGCTTGATGCTAGTATTTAGAGAGAAAAGCAAACAGATAGGTTGAGTACGTCCATGGGTCAGTCAAACTTAGCTCTTCCCAGTTTGCATCTCAGGGGATAGTCTGTGCCTGAGATGAAAAGTGGGTGATTTCACAAGGCAGCCGTGAGATTTTAGGTGCGACTGACCTCTCATGGACCTTGCCTTTCTCGTCCCCCAGGGTGACAGTCACGGTGCGGACCTTCTCTAGGTCGAAGGCCGTGTCGTACTGGTGGAAGTCGGAGGTCACCCAGCCGACCCATACACTGGAGGGTTCCTGGCCAGGAAAGATCCTTACAGAATAATAGTACTGAGGAGAGATACAGACAAGAAGCCATCAACAGAATTGCAAGGAGACGTTCAGTACTGATAGCTATGAACTGTGGCCATTGTACTTAGTATTAAAGTCTATAAACATACTAAAACTATTCACCATTATCTACTTCATGAATTATTTCAAATGTAGCACAGGAATAGAATACAAAACGTATACTTAAGGATCATATTTCAAAGATCTGATTGTAAGTCAATCAGAGTCATGTCAGGCCGCTATTCAGTCCAAAATGCAGTGGATTGTATTGAAAGATGCCCTCACTGTAGACGTCTGCATGAGGTACTCATAGTCGTCCCTCTCGTCAGCTAGCACCTCCTCTGAAAGGCGGGCAGATGAGTGGCTAGTGCTGAAATCCGGCTTGGTTCTCTTAAGCATGAACCTGTAATAAAGACGATGGGACAGGCAACCTTGTAGCTAAATAGGTAAAGCAAGAGTCAAGTAGAACCGTGTTTGTTATAATGGAAAACTTTCTGTACAGTGAAAAGGTTATAAGTTCACAGATCTATTGATAGGAAGTACTTTTATGTACACTATGATACCAACCTCTGCTTGAGCTTAGACGGCTTCTCTTGGTTGTAATCCTTGTGGTTGTTGAACTCATCTTTATCTCTCTCTGAGCCATTGGGGCCCAAGTGGCCATGAGCAGTTTTCATAAGGACCTCAAAGTCTGAGACAGTCTCAAAGTCATCCAGGTCCTTCTTGGGTGAGAAGAAGCTACCGTTGGAAGGCAGCGTGGCCCCTGGCGACTTCGAGAATCCCTCGGCACACTCGACCGGCATGCTCAAGCGATAGAACACGATGTCGGTGTTGCTGTTCTGCGACCCGAAGGACCTCTGCGTGACCTTCAGACAGGGAGAACCATCGATGGTTCCGTCGATCCGTGCAACCTTTTCAAAACAAAATGTAAAATTACAGGGCTTACACCTCAAGCTGATGTCCATGCAGGCGTGTTCCTGAAGGCACTTCAGATGTTTTTGTGGTATTAAATGACTGGTATTGCATTAGGGGAGAAGCTTATGAGTCCATCTCCTTACCTCGATATGCTCATGATTTTGTGGTACTGGAGTGAACTGGGGAAGCCTCTTGCTCAGCCACATAGTCAAATCCCTGTTCATGTTGACGGCGAAAGGTTCGAATCCCTCCTGCAGGCCGCAGATAGTGAAGTACTTCAGGGTGCTGACGTCTTTCCCGAAGTTCATCCGGCCCACCTGACATACGCCCAGGCTGCACACGGGGATGAAGCCTGTGGGGAAAGGGGCGCGATATACTCACATACCGGTGCAATTTGTTTTATACTGTAATGAAAAAAAGGTCTGAAAAATGAGAGGGTCACATGTTTTGTAAGACTGCAACAACCAAAACTTCAATTCATATATATTATATATTATTAGTGAAATAATTATGCACAAAATGATGGATTTGAGTTGCTTATATACTAAATGACAGTCAGTAGTGCAGTCAGTAGGTGGCACTCATGTCAAGATGATCTACAGTCAGAACACGGTTGTTACAGATACTACCCATAAATCAAAGTCAACTGTAGAGTCATGACGTCTATTACAAAAGTAAATTTGTACTCTGATATTGTTCACTTCTGTAATATACCATCAGCAGCGTTCAGTGGCTCTGAACATACCACATGACCAGCTCAAAACAATTTCTGTCCTTGACTGGGAGGCAGTGACCCCCCCGTCATGCTTTCAGCACACTCAGTCTCATGCACTCATTGTCTTCTTACAGTCATTAACGAAATGCATTCGCTGATTCATTTGTTCAAACAAACAGTACAATCATTAGTCTCTCTGGTCACATATACAATAAAAAGGAACGTTACCTTTTCAATTAAAATGTTTAATTAACGTAGCTTTCACAAAGCATGACATTCATACTCGTCCTTTAGACATATTAATTTTTCAGAATACGTTAGCTGAATTTACCCTGCCCCCGTTTTTCTATTGAAAGACTATCTTTCTTATTGGAATAATAAAAATTGCAAGTCATCCACACAAGTGGCACATGGAGAAAATGATTAACAAGCTTGAAGGGCAGAGAAAGGAAACAAGTTTACTGGAGTTACTTATTGGCCAATCTTTTCTTGTTTAGAGCAAAACACCAACCTTCGCAAACTTCGAAGTCCTTGAACGCCAGCTCCGACCCGGAGTCATCGAGGAGCACCTCCCCGTTGAGCGTGAACATCATGGTGTGCTCGTTCATGTCGACCATGCAGCCCACCACGTCGCCGGGCTGCCAGGAGCGGCCAAAGTGCTCGTTGCCCTGGTGCCACCGCTGAGCCTGCGATGTGGAGCCGAACATCTCAGCCCTGAGGGCTACTCCCATTTTCTACAAGACTGGGAGCACCTCCATTACACAGAAAGAGCCATGAAACATTTTAATTTTCTATACAGCAATCATCATTTTCCCAAGGCCTACATAGTTCTATTCCGATACATTTTCTGCCCTAAAAAAAAAAAACATTCGTCTCCACTCTGAGCTCTGACAGCAATTGCAGTATGAATCACTGAGCGTGTAAATGGCTGCTAGCTGCAGGATCTGACAGCCTTCGCACGGATTTGAGCGTTTCCCAGCTCGCTTCTGCAGTGCCTTCTTGGACCTGCTAACAACCGGCTTGATGACAAGGAGCAGCATATATTCGGTGAGGTTGAGAATGGCGTTCACCCTCACCCACAATGACGCACCTTGGCCAAATCCCTCATTTGATTCATGGCTCAGCAACTGAGTCATACAAAGGTCCCTCACTCACTTTGAAGCCGTCGAAGACAAAGGCCTGGTCGTCGGAGCCCAGCTCCCAGTCCGGTAGGCAGTCGGGCCGGGCCCAGCCCACCCTCATCTCCCCTGCAGTCACCACCTCAAACTCGAAATACCACTTCCCGGCATTCACGCTGTAGGTTTTCTCGGCGCGGAAGATCCGGAACCGTTCTGCCGTCATGTTGCCGATGTCCGACCTGGCGGCTAGAATGCAGAAAGGAGACCGGCGCAAAAAACAAACGTGTGGATGATGGCACAAGGTGGCCCCAGCAACAGCGTTTGCTTCCATTAAAACCACTCAGTTGTGTGCGGCCCCCTGTTTGCCACAAACTGGTACTATGCTAGAGGGGGCAAAGTGACATCTTGAGTGGGGCCCCGCACACAACAAACCCACATGTGGGTGGCCCCCTTGATGAAGATATGCTTTATATGATGACTCATGGAGGAGAGAGAAGACCAAAAAAGGCCAAAGGGAATTAATTTCATTCTGCATGCTGTACGGTACAATAATGTCACTCGACGCAGCACAACAAGAAAACAGTGGCAGAGACCAGGAAACTCGATGGGGAACCAGTTTCAACATCCAAACTGAGAAAAGTTTCCCAGCAGGAAAAGTTTTTCCCACTGCCGAACCCAAATTTACAAGGAACATTTCCGAAAACAATCCAGGGGACCGTTTTTCAGTTGCATGGAGTCTGTGTTGATATCAGATCAACGTGATCCTCAGTCTCATGCCTTTGCAGCTAGGCACAGACGCATCCTGCCCGGGACATATACATGGGTGGGGTCACAGGAGCACTGGCCCCAGCTGATTGGCCCCCGGAGTACCCCTCCCCTGTCACTTATCAATTCAAAACATATCATTGGCCATTGATAAGGTTGGCCCTTCAGTATGAATAATGGATCCTCTTATGTTACCTCCTTAAAAAATCCTAGAATCTCCCCTGCATCCTACTGGAATAAAGCCATACATGCTATCAAACTACAAAAAAACATGCTGTTTCATCATATATCAGACTTTTAAAACATTAGGAATACATAAGTACAAAAAACGATTGCGTAAAATAGATTGGATAAGGTTTTATTGACGTGTCAATAATTTTTAATGCAATCACTTTAAGGAGTCTTCACATAACGACCGAGAGGAATGTGCCAGAATTTACCGTGGTCTTGGTCGGGGGCCTCCAGGTTGTACCCATATCCCAGCAGGGTGCGGACTGCCTCCCTCAGACTGTCCTTGTTGGACTTTTTGGTCCGTTCATCCAGCAGGGCATACGGAACAAGACGAGGGTTTCTTCTGTTCTTCACATCCTGGTACGAGACACATGGGATACGCAAGAACGGGACAGATGGTCATAAACCAAGAAGCGTGCTCTGGGATTCTCCAGACTCATGGTCGCGTAACCCACTCTTCATCCGTTAAACCCCCCCCAAATTAAAAAAAAGCGAAAATCGTGAGCCCAGTGAGAACTTCCGACAACTTTTCACAGCTTGTGAGACTCTGGCGCATCTACAGCGAGTTCTTCATCACTGAGCAAGAATAACTCAGAGAAGAAGAATTCTGTAGCTCCCTATCCATATACCATGCAAGACTCAGAGGTTAATAAGAAACGGGTTTCTTCAGTCTCCAATAAGGGCACCAGGGAACGAGGCAAAATGGATGGCCCAACCCAATGTTCTTGACAGGGCACCAATCCAACGAACCTTGGTGCCCATATATCTCCCCCTGCAGTCACTGCACTAAAAATTAAGGGCTAGACCCATGCTGGATGCCCCCACTCATTCATTTCTGCCCCCCCCCCCCCCCCACCACCATTCCAGCCCAAAAAAACCCAAGCTGTCAGATCACACCTGCTGGATGCCATAGGTCCAGCCTTGCCGGATTCTGTCCCGGGCCCAAACGTTGTGTGCGTTCTCTGCCAGCTTGTCCACCATGGCTTCCTGGGAGGAGGACAGCTTGATGTGGCTCAGATCCATGGGAGCAGGCTTGTACCCACTCGACAGCTCATAGCTGCACAGAGAGAGGTCCGGGATCACACCTTGCATCATGACCCGTTGTGTCATATCAAGGAGAAAGTGATCATGGCAAGAGACAAGTGCACGTCATTGCTGAAACCACAGCTACAGAAATATGTACAATAATTAGGTCTGAGGTGACCCAAAACAGCATTCCCACTTAATTCCTCATGAATTAGCCCTCCTTTCTGCCAGTGCCAAAATTATGCATTATGAATTATGCATCTGTGGCAGAACTCGAAAACTTTAAAAAGATCCCCATCAAATTTATGCCTTAGACCAGCATTTCTCAATCTGATCCTCGGGGGCCCACAGTCGGTCCATGTTTTTGCTCCCTCCGATCTCCCTGCCAGCCAGTCCACATTTTTGCTCCCTCCCAGCTCCCAGCAAAAAGCGCGGACTGTCCGTGGGTCCCTGAGGACCGGAATGGGAAACACTGCCTTAGACCAACTTGACGAGCTGCTTGGTTTTACTTGGTAGAAAGCTTCAGGCTCTTCACTTTGTCTTCTGCGCGCTCGTCAGCCACCCCCACATGGCATCCAAGGGCAAGCAGCGTTCTTCAGAGGAAGAAAACAAAGGAGCTAGTCCAAAGACGTCTTTGCTGCCAGAATGCCAACTGCTCAGCCTGCACAGGTTTTATTACTGATAATTACTGCTGATCTTTTTACCTGCTTTTGACCTTCATCAAGGGTGATGTAGAGCATATAGGTACAAAGTAGCGGAAATACGTGTGAAAGAAGCACCACACAAAGGAAGGAATCAAGGCAGCCAACACAGGTGCTCAGTGGGTGTAAATTCAAAAAGTAAAAAGGCTAACTGTCCCCAGGCCTGGGAAATGATGGACAGCTTGTTACATCAATGAGAATCCAGAGACAAGAGCAGGCATTACGATGCAGGTATAGAACCAGTCCGAAAACTTGTTAGCTAGTTAAGGTTTGGCATTATTATACCAAGACAAATATCCTTCTGAGAGTCCAGATGATTTAAGACTCAATATATGGAAACAGATTTGTGGAGATCAAATGCTGAGGACTCATCTGTCACACAGTACTTCAGAATATGATTTAATTAAGAGACAGGCTTCTAGTCCGAAGTTCAGATCAAGAATACAGGATATGAACCGAGTCGTGCCACTCTGAACTAGACGGCCTGTTTTGACAAGGCTGCCCCTGAAATTCTGAAATTAATTAGAAATGACCAGCTATCCCTTACGGCCTGTAATTCCACCTTGCACTGAGGCTCAAAATACTGTTACAAAAAAACATTTGCATATTATGACATTTAGACTATGGGTGTCTGGGGTTTCAAGAAATACCATCATTGCTCCAACAAATTAATCATAGATTTTTTTTCGCTCAAAAAAAAGCTTCATATAGAGATAAGGGATCCTTCCTCATTTCAAATCTGTAACATAAAAAGTCTGATCTCCTTTTAATTGTGCTACGCATAACCGAATACTACTGATACTGTTTTCAGCACAGCGAAGACCTTCAGAGTCTAACTACATGGATCCAGAGACAAGATGATATCAGCAAATGTTGTGATCACCTAAAAGCCTCAATTTTATGAATTCTTATAAGATTCTTCTATTAAATAAAAAAAAATAGCTTCACAGGTTTCCCAAAGCTTGTGTCTCTTCTGCAATGTTCTTTTGTCCAATAAGTAATGAACTGCCTGCGATAACACTTACTTCAGTGTCTCCAGAGACATCTGTAAGTTATAACTGCGCTCCTGTTCCGGAAGCTTGGAGAACTCCACCAGGCACGGGTGTTGTCTTTTGTTGTCGTCTCGAATCTAGAGCACAAGGACAACAACAAGATGTGTCTCTTTTACATATTCCTCCTTCTGACCTAATAGTCAAATATATGATTATCGGAGAAATCGTAAAAAAAAATGTCTTTGTGGTTATCTTACAAAGTTTCCCAATCCGGTCCTCAGGGACCCACAAACGGTCCACATTTTTCCTCCCTCCGAGCTCCCTGCCAGTCAGTCCACACACAAACATGGACTGTCTGTAGGTCCCTGAGGACTGGATAGGGAAAAATTGATGTAAGCATTGGATCTAGTCACTGTTATTGCCAACGTGCCCCTGATTTGGCTCAAAATCGTACAATGGACCTGGCAGCACCATCCCACCCCCCTCTGCCTGAAGGCCATTTCGGGATCTGATAGGAACACACAGCAGACAGGAGCAATGGCCGAAGACCCCAGTGTCCTGCTGGAGGCTGAGCAAGGCAGTAAGGCATGTTTAATTAGCGCTGGTGCCCATGGCGACCTCCAAGGCGTGCTCAGACGGGCAAGTAGCCAGTGCTAACAGACAGCTTTCACCCAGGGGAGGGGTAGTGTGTGTGTGTGTAATTATTACACTGTGGGGACCAGACTTCCCCACAATGAGGTAAAAACCTGTAACCTTTTTTATCTTCTGGGGACATTTTTTTGGTTTTTGGTTAAGGCTGTCACAGTTGGGGTTAGGGTTATGCCCAAAGAAATGACTGGAAAGTCCCCATAAAGGTACGCATATGTGGACTGTGTGTGTGTGTGTGTGTGTGTGTGCATGAGTATGTGCTTTTAACTCAGTAAATTCCAAATGCTGTTCCCTTCCCTCTTTCTCAAGGTCTTCTGAGTGAGTTACACTCAGTCCTGCTACAGCGCAACTAATGTGCTCCTGATAAACCTTGCTTGCACTAAAATCCCATGCTAAAATACACATATTTAATGGGAAACATACTGTAAGGGTTAGGGGAATGTGACTCTGAAACTTAGTAACTTATGCCAAGAAAAATGAGTTAAATAATAAAATCACTGATATCAGTGCCCAATAATGTAATTAAATGCATTTTAAATAAGAAAGAATAACAATACATTAAGAAATTATATCATAAACATCTCCTATGAATTATGAATCTCAGGAGAACTGCCTAACAGCAACTTCAACCGAACGTGCCGAACTCGCTAACTTTATTGCCGAGAGTTGGGAGTAGTGAGCCACAGCCACCATGTGGCCGGGCATGAGCACAGAAGCAACACCACTGATTACGGTATTCGGAGGGGCACCGCCTCCTCTACAATTGGATTGGTTATCTCTCTGAATCATCTTTTGTTCTGTCCTCAGAACATTTTTGTGTAAGTAAAACTCCCACGAGTCACACGAAAGCCCCAACCTAGGCACCAGGATGAAATACGCATGAAGGATAACCTGGGTTTCTTCAGCTCCTGATAGGTGATTGATTGCCATGGCAACACACAAGAGCACCCAGACCCCACCCCGGCCCCCGTTCCGTGTTCCGTGTTAAGGTTTGAAAAGCACTTAGGTGGCGTTTTGTTTTCAAATACTACAAACGCAACTACGCGGCAAAGCCAGACATTTCATGTTGAGGTGGATATGAAGCTTGTGGTTTTATAGCGAGTTAGGAGGCTGTGTCTGTGATCAGATGGTTGCTGGTTCAAATCCCAGGCTCAGCAGAGTGATGCCACCATTGGGCCTTGGAGTGAGGCCCTTAACCCCCAATTGCTCCAGGCACTGTCTGACCCTGCCTTCCCAAAAATGTATGTCGCTTTGAGCAGATAAATAAAATGCGAAACTAAAGCTAGGCAGCTGCACAGAAACCCATCTGAAAGCTAAAACAAAGCTATTCGCACGTCATGCTGAACACGTCCCACGTCCTGCCGATTCGCAGGACGCTCGCTCGCTCTCTCTCTCTTCATCAAGCCCTCATCCGTCTTTGAGCCTAACTAGAGCATGCTGGGCTTGTATTCGGCACCGCCCGGATATCTCGCAGGTATTCTGATAAGCAGGGAAGGGCAAAGCGGCCTGGCGGAGCCCCCGAATCGTCGCGTGATGCGTGGCAGGTGCACAGCACCGCCCATCAGTGGCGGTAAAGAGGCGTGACACCCGAGCAGGGCACAGGTGCTGACTTTCAGAGAGTGAAAAGTACGGGGGTGGTTTTACAGGACCAGATACACAGAACCACAATACCTACATAGCAAATATTTTTAATATATATTAAATTATAATTTACGTGTATTTCCTTTGTACATAGATGAAACACTTTTTTTATTATTTGGCAGTCGCTTTTATCCAAAGCGACATATATTTTTTTGAGAGTCCACAAAGCAATTGGGGGTTAAGGGCTTTGCTCAAGGGCCCAGCGGTGACATCACTCTGCTGACTCTGGGATTTGACCCGACGACCTTCCGGTCACAGGTACAGCATGCTAACCCACCAAGTCACACACATCACATGGGAAACTCTCCCAGTAAGAGGTCAGCAGCAGCAGGCAGCAGGAGGAAGACAGCGTTAATGGTTGGGTTAGCTCAGCCAAGCAGCTCCGAGTACGAACACGCGGCTCATCAGCACCCGGGTGACGCGGAAACCGAAATAACACTCAGGGAACAGCAGCAGCTGGAACGAATGAGAACACAAATGTTCCCGAACGGTCCCTGGAAGCACAGGGCACAATGCAGTGCACACTGTAGATGGCCACTCCCCTGCAGGCTCAGGCGCACACTATGGGCAATTCAGAGACTCCAGTTCACCTGCATGTTCTTGGACTGTGGGAGGAAGTCCGCAGGAACACGGGGACAGCATGCAAACTCCACACGCGCATGCCCTGAGAGACAGGAAATGAAATCCACAAACCTGGAGGTGCGAGGCTGGGGCGCTCCCCACTGAGCCGCCCCCTCATGCAACATGCAAAATATAATCGCAGGAACCTACAGCACATCACAAAGGGGAGCGGACCACTCCGAACTGCCATAACGGCCAAACGACACCAGAGAAACAGCCCTTTCAGTGAGCAAGATTTGCAAGGCTAGTAAATCCCGGCCAATTCTGAAAAAAAAAAAACAGTCTCTACAAATCAAACCAAAGTCACGAACAGCTTAATGATGAGGGGCAATATCAGGAATCACTGTAACTGTCTTCTAGCATTAAGTTAATCAATTTCACGTATTTGTAACATCTGCCAAGAAACAAGACACAGTCCTGAATGATGACCTGTGATCACGGCAACAAAACCACCATCTGGACAGCAGGCTCACTGCCGAAAGAAAATTTTTACTTATAATTACTGTAACCCGCAAAAATGTGTTACAAAGAACTGAGAGAGGACAGCTGTCGACCGTCTAAGGTGTGAGATGTTTGTCACTCACTGTTCCGTAGGTCCAGCCAAGCTCGATCTTGTTCATGACCCAGAGCTCGTGAATGTTCTCTGCAAGCTTCTCCCGGATCCGCTCCAGGTGAGGAGGTAAGACGATCTGAAAATTAATCAGGTGGATGTTCGAGCGGCAGAGCGTGGGGGCCTGGTCAACTCCAAACAGCTGTCACCCAAAAGGCCGCTGCGATGGTACCTGGCTGGTGTCCACAGGAGTGGGCGTGAAGGCGGCCTGCGTCAGGGTCACTGTGGGCCCCAGCAGGTCTCGTGTGCCGCTGTGGTCCTGCTTGTACTCCTGGCTGTGCTCCACCCTCAGCTTCTCTCTGGGCAGCACAGCCTCGAAGCACGGCGCGTACCCAGGGGGCGGGAGGAACTTGAACTCCCCGTGACGGCCCCCCAGCAGGAAGCGCACTCTGCAGGGTGAGGAGACCACAGCTATAAACGAAACCTCACATAATGCATATCCTGGGATCTGAATCAATAACCCTATGGGTTCTAAGTCCAGTCCCCAAATGCTATACACAAAACCTCACATAATGTACATCCTGTGATCTGAATCTATAATCCTCCGGGTTCTAAATCCAGTCCCCAAAAGGTATACACAAAACCTCAGATAATTTATATCGTGGGATCTGAGTCTATTACCATCTGGGTTCTAGGTCCAGTGCTTTTATCTTTACACCAATTAGTGTGCAATATTGAGCGAGAACCAAATTCAAAGACGCAGACCCTGCAAGTGCTGTCTTTTTTGTTAATTATCCAATATTGAGAGATAAGCCCTGAAAACATGTATTATTAATACGATTACTCATTTATAAGTTCTGTATTGCAAACACAGTAAATTTATTTCTTAAACCTTTTAAACAGTTGAGGTAAAGGCATCCAGCCCTTGCCGCACTAATGCTTCCATATTTGGTCATTCTTGACGTCCGCACTAACATTACAGTATACTGTGTCGTCTAGTGTAAACTGTCAACTCCCGCAAAAACACTTTATATAAACCTGCACTGTGTCAGGATCTCATAGCAGTGATTCTTGCACAGTGCAGGAGCAGAACGGAGGCACGTGGGAAACGGGCCTGGCTGGGGCTCTGTCATGTCCCACAATTCCCCCGCGGAGCTTGTTTGGGAATTACACACAGGTTCTTGGATCAGCTGGGCAAAAAATATTAGCTGGGGGGTAAAAGGGCAGGGGTGCACTGAAGATGACCAATGTGTCAATGTAGGGTGACTTGAAGGACATTATAAAGCTTTAAAATCAAGCAACAGAGAGATGCACCAATTTTCTACATTAATTCCTCCAAAGTCATTTAATTTTATCAGGTTTCATTTAATTAAAAAAAAAGCTAAATCAAAATGCAAGAATTAAATATTCAAGGATCTAAAGACAAAAACTGCTCTTAAAAAACAAGCTTGTTCAAAATTAAACTAAAAGAAATTAAAATCAGAAGTAAAAACTGAATCACAAAATGAAAACTAAAATGTCTCGCTAAGGACCTCCGTCAAGCTAATCCCATTAGCCGGCAGCCAATGATGCCAAAGGGTGCATCTCTTGAAGACGAGCCAAAATTTCACTAAATCTGCCGCCATCCACACGGCCTGGCCCTTCGGTCCTCCTCCGCAATCTCATAACGAGATTAGCCCCGCTTTAATACATTAACCACGGCGCAAAAATCAGTCGGCCGATGCCTCGCCCCTTATTGAGCCTCCGGAATACGTCTGTGTCAGAAGATGCCTTTCCGCAGTCAGCAGAGCTGGGAAGAGCAGTGTAATATGAAATCAATAGTAAAGCAGTTAACCTAACGTTTTAGGGAACCGGCGCGATTGCATTATGACAAAGTACACCGCATTCATCACACGCCGTCTGCCTCACACTCAAAAAAATAACCCTAGCCAGCAAGATACAGATAATTGAAAAATTACTGGGCGGCGATAAGAGTGAGACTAAGCACCAAGGCCAAAGTGGGCGACGCGATGGACTGTCAATGAGCCCTTTTTTACGGCAGGAGACGAAGGGCACTCACTTAACCCCAGCTGAGAAGCTGACGACCGGGAAGAAGAGGCCGTCTGAGTTGAAGTTCTCGAACATGCCCTGGACGGGCTGCCCGTTGATGCGGAAGGAGATGCTGGGCACACTGAGGTCCAGACAGCAGCTGACCACGTCGTCCGCCCGAAGAAGATGCTGATTGGGCGAGCTCACCGTCCGGGCGACGCAGCCTGTCCGGGAAAAGAAGGGTACTTCAGCCTGCACGGAAATCCACCACCAGGGGCCTCCAGATTGCAAGATATACCGGTCAGTAATGACTAAGACGAGCTATTGATTTCTCCACAAGCATTGCAAAAGCTAGCAGCAATTTATGGTGTTTGTGAATTCGGTTTATACAATAAAATAAAACAAACCAAGTGAATATTTATGAGTAACCATGTCATGCTGTGGATCTACATCCCGTCGCAGCCTATGGAAGAGAAACATTGATATTCCTGTCTACGGCATTCCGATGCGTGGCCTACATGGCTTCATTCACTCATTTATACCATCACCAAGCAACAGGTGTTCCAAGATCCCTACTACTGGCACGACATGAGCAGCATGATCGAGTTACACAGCAAACATCACAGTTCTTCGTGAAATACCACAGAGGCGAGACGTGTTTACTGTTTCTCACACCGGCTTTTCAGAGATACCCCAACTCTCCCCAATACGCCTTCACTTTTCACAAGCAATTGTACCCTCCTCACCCAAAATAACCAGAATGTTTTGTCCGATTATCGCATAGCGACACAAGGGTGCAGTGTGTCTCAAAGCTCTCCATGTGCCCTTACAAAAGGCTTCTATGACTAAGGCAGGCAGGTGACCAATGGAGGGGCTTGTTTTATAGCAACACATTTAATTAAACAGATTTGGGTTACAGCAGATGTGTTTCAATTCTACTCAGCTGCCATTCCATCCATCCATCCATCCATCCATTCATTCCATCCATCCATCCATCCATCCATCCATCCCCTGAAACTGCTTATCCTATTTAGGGTCACAGGGGGTCCAGAGCCTATCCCAGAGGCTACAGGCGCAAGGCATAGAACAATGTAGGATGGGGCGCCAACCCATCGCAGCCAGATATTATTATGAATACTAAATAAATACATTTTAGACTGTTTTCGGTTTAAATGAGGTGTTTAAAGGAAAATCTAGAAATGTGTTGGAAAAAAATTTGAGTAAGGCGTACGAAAATGTAGGAAAATCGTGGATCTTGGCAGCTATGACTATCTGTACATCCAGTTAATAGCTTCCGTAAGCAAGCCTTTTCAAATCTAAGGGGCCCTGCCAGGTGAATACATAAAGTAATTGTGTCCATTTTAAATTTAGTGTAACGAAGTATAAATCTGCGAACAGTGCAGGGCCACAGATCTGATGTCATGCCCTATTCAGTGTGCTGTGGATCAACCTACGACTGCAGGGTCTGGCACTACCAGCCGATCGGAGCGAGTTTAACATTACTTTCGTTACAGTTTCGAAAGTTTTAAGGTTTCCACTCTACTGACAGCCAAATGTGGGATGCTATCATCTGTAGGAGTAACCAGACCATGAGGTCTCCTGTGCAAATCCTTGATAAAATCTTGAGGTTGACATTCCATGTTGAGTTCAGCGGGGGCACAGGGCTAATTAGGGAGGAGCATTTTCCGTGAGGCATATGAAATCGTACGGGAAAAACACGACACTTGGCCGAAACAAGGATCTGTAGACAGGGATGCATTTTCCTAACTGCTGTAGGCAAGTCTATTTGGAAGAGCACAGATCGCTCACCTCAACGCTAAGCAGGACAATGACTTGGCTGCACACTCCTGCATTAGAGGCTGAGTGATTCAGATAGTAATCACCTCCCTGACTGCCTGTCTCCTGTACTGCACTCCGGGATCAAAAAAAATTACAGTAATGGACCGCAGCCTCGGGAGAGACAAAGAGGAGCCAGGAAGCTTCAGAAGCTGCCTCACCTGACCAAAGATGAAGACCGTCGAAGCCGTAGGAGTAGAGATCGTCCCCCACGCCATTGCCACCCCAGCCCTCTCCACCCCCGGGGTAGGGGGAGTAGCCGTCGGTCGTTGCCCAGCCCACGCGGAGGTGGGTGGCCTCGGCCGTGACGAACGGCGCCACGTGGTCCACGATGAGCTCATAGTACCACTTCCGGTACTGGGCAGAACCTTCGCTGATGCCCAGGAAGATGTTTGGCCTCATGCTGCGGGCGATCGATAGGTGATAAGTACCATGAGGAGACCGGGAAGTCTGGGAAGAAACCTGACACATGGAAAGAGAGAGCGGGAAAGGGCGGGTACCTGCTAACATGGTTGACTAGCCGTGTCTGGAGGAGCAGGTCCCGGCCGGGGAGCAGGTTGTCACAGATGAGGTGCTGGTTGGAACGCACCGCCACCCCGTGGCACACGCACAGAGAGCAAAGTACGTCCAGGACCTGTCAGCGACGTCGGCAAATTACCGTATCAGCTTCCCAACACCCCTCCCTTAGCCTATTCTCTTATTGGCCCATGGATCCAGGGCTGGCCCAACCTATTTCGGGGTCCTATGCAAAATTTGATTAACCTCGTTAATCCGTTTGTCATTTTCCTTCCCATTCTGATAGGCTGATAAAATGGGGGAGGGGCTGCTGGCCATTGGGCACTAAGCATCCATTTAGCTTCTATGTGCTTCAGCAAGGAAGTCAGGCACACATCTACGCCCCCAACAGAAACATACAGCCTACTGGCGCAAGACTCTGCGCTGAACCATGTTCCGATATAGCTGGGTGCTGGTTGATAAATAACCCAATCCATTGATACACTGACAGTCTAAATATACGGTTGAATAAACACACAAATGAGAAATAAATACATCATAATTAACACTCACACACACTCATACAAAGACGTAGCTAGGCAGCCTAGGTTACATTAGTCTGGCGCATAACTTTAAAAGGACAACATTTAAATGAATGGCACGAAGAAGAATACAGACAGGAACAAAATAGGCAATTAAATCAAGCACCCTGGGTATGCGGTAGCCATTCAAATGAATCAAATCATCAACAAGTGGGAATAATATGGCAAGCGAGTGAAATTTGCTGACCCGGCTGCGACCTGCTGCCAAAGCAGAACCGCCTCTACGAGACCCTAAAGTCAAGAGTCGTCAGTTAAAGAGAAACAGACCCCCCCCGCGTCCCCCGTGATGCTGAGCAGGGGCGACTGGAAAAAGCCGGAAGCTGTCAGGCGAGAGCCCCTCACTCACAACGCAGGGGGTGGCAATAAAATGATCTAGAGGCGTCCCATGTGCAAACATCATGTTGACATCTGGATCGAAGGATGGAGAAGCACAGAGCTTGAGAAGGTGAGACTGACTTGGACCAACGACTGCAGAGGCATGTGCTAACCCAGAGGAGCAGGACATCCAGGCCCAGGAATGTGGATGTCAAATCTCAAAGGTCAAAGGGTCAGAGAGTTGGTCCCAGCCACCCTACAGAGTGACCAGCTCCATCAGATGCCTGGAGAACGAGAATAATCCTAGCTTCCCACACAAACCAGCCTGACCATAAAGGCGCCTTGTGATCGTAGCCATCGCAAGCGGGTGCAGCGTCAGCCCTGGGCATTTCTCAGGGTCATGTGACTTTGATCGCAGACCACCAGACGCTCTAGTACTTGTGCCTCCGTTCTCTTTTATGCATCATTTTCCAGATGTACGGTTTAAACTCCCTCTCATGCATACTTTACCCCATGCTAACCAAATGGGTATTTTGTATTTTCTGTAATTTGGACAATTAATATACTTGATTTATTTGATTAATTGGCTTAGCTGGCATTTTCAGCTGTGCTAGATCAGAGCTGTTATGGGGTAAGCTCGATACAGCCATCAGAGTTTACCGATCAATTTTATTTCCCTCCGGTTTGATATAGGATTCCATGGGGGTTAAAGGCCCGTCCTCTCCGTCTTGAGGCGACCTTGTAGTGACAGCTGGTTTGTGGATTTTATGACTGTTTGCCCTGCAAAATGCCACACAGCGCAGGGCAGACCTTATCAGTCATCTGGAAGACACCAGCGCGCAGCTTCTTCTGTAACTAAACCGTGCGTTGCTCATAATATGTAACTACGTAACTTCTTACGATAGTTCTTACGATGCATTTTGCAGTGACGTTTTGTCGTGTTCCATAAACCCAGCGTACCCCTTCCTGGCCCCTTTTTATTTGTTTCTCAGTTGAGTTATATTTAGTGTTCAAGGAAATCCACGGTTCAACAATGCAAAAGTTCAACAAATGCATGATATTTCCAAGTTCAATGAATAGTCGTGGTAAATAATCATGATCTCAGTATTGACCACAATAATCGTGATTATGATTTTTGCCATAATCAAGCAGCCCAAACTCATAGTGACAAATCTTACTGACTAACTGCAGAAGATCTACATAACCCTGCAAAAAGTCACTCAATAATTTACATTAACACCAAATTTTACAGCATCATTTTTCTTTCTAGTTTCACTACTGTTATCCAGGTATTGCGGTAGTGTATTGATTTATTTTGTGCAAAGAAAATTTTATGAAGATGTACAGCAAGCTCTGGACTTCAACCGGACTTTTCATCTGGAAGGATGCAAGCAAAAAGCTGCTCGTGCATTTCCCTCACACACACACACACACACACACACACACCATAATGACACACATGATCACGGTGACCAACGGCAAACCGCCAGGTGACACACATGATCACGGTGACCAACGGCAAACCGCCAGGTGACACACATGATCACGGTGACCAATGGCAAACCACCAGGTGACACACATGCAAATGTAGATCATGCTGATGCTTTGATCACTGACTCACACACAATATATATGTAGATAAAGCTGTGCATAGTGGTTAGTTTTCCCCAATAAAGGAAGAAACTATTGAATAAATCAGTTCAATTGAATATTACAATGTAGATCTGATCCTGCTCCACAGAGCTCAGTTATTACAGCATATGCAATATACTTTCAAATCAATCTGTGATGTAATAGTATTGAGAGGCTATTTGGCAGTAAACCGAGCAGAAAAACTGGACCTCTTAAAAAAAACAGGCACATTCATGGAAGAGTGACACGCTTAGGTGCCCGCATGCCGCTCTGTCGCGGTTCCATTAAATCTCGACTCGTCTGGTCCAGCGCTCTAATTAAGACGTTTTCAGACCTTGTGGTTCCTCCCGTGTTTGTCCAGGAGGGAGATGATGGACTTGATGTGTCCTTCCTTGATGATGTTGAGAGCTTCTGGACTTTCCACCAGGACACAGTGCAGAACCTCCAAAATGCCTAAAATTGGAGGAAACTGATTCATTCCTGCTCAGGCAAGCCCCGTACAGTGAAAAGAAGAGAAGGTAAATGGAGGGGGTGTTATCAAAGGAAAACAATGAACCGATTTAACTGTGAGCTTGGCTCACGAAGTTAATTCTAAAGCTTTGAGAGCATCGCATACGCCTAGCTTCCAGCAGATTCGGGCCTGCAGCTTCTTCACATGGGAAACCAGCGTGGAAAATGCCGGAAATTCCGCGGGACATTCCTGTCACAACCAGGGAGCGTGGGCGCCCCAGAAACGCCAGCATCCGTCGGCAGCGAGTGGGACGGGAAGCCGGTGTGACTCACCTTCGCCGAAAAGAGCTTAGGTGGGCTTTTTAATGCTGGTGACTCATCTTGCGGGCCTCATCAAAAACACCCAAAATGGATACTCCCACACCCACGAGGCCTAATCGCGTCAGGTGCACACCGAACAACAATGGCAGAGCGGGGGCTCCGGTACGTGTCGTGCTGTGGGGGGTGGGCTGGGAAAGCATTCACTAAAATCCCTGCAGGGGTGTAGTGACAGGTAACAGTTTTACAAGGCGTAGCTCAGGGAAGCATATCCCTCAGCAAGGCCGGGGTTAAAAAAGAGAGGGGGGGGCGGCATTGTGCACCGGGGAGATCTGCTCCACCCCACGTCCCTGCAAAATGAGCGCAGCACAAACGGAGAGCCCTGGCGATGGATGATTGGCTGATGGCTCAACGTTGGGCGCAGATGCTTGGCCGAATCGGCATATTTTCGGCGGCTGGCTACATGCTATTCTCTTCTCACTGCAACCCCCCCCCCAACGTTCTGTGACTTCCCGGCAGACTGGAAGAGGACAGCTAGCTCCAAAATCCCCTCGCCTCCCATGGAATCGCGTCCGACATTCCGACTGCAGAGAATCCCAGCTTCCCATGTGAGAAGTAACCTGCCGGTCCCTCACACGACGCCCCCGACTGCCCGCCGAAATGCGGGCCGGGTGAATCTGGTGGGTGAGTACATAGGAAAGGTGCCTGAGCTTCCGGCTCTATCCTACAGGTCCCACGCCTCCAACACGTGGGAAACTGTTCCGCTATTGTGGTAAAATCATGACAACAGCGACATCCCATAATGCCTGCTGGAGGAGCGTGCCCAGCTTCCTTTTCAGTATTTGTGAAAAGCCTCTGATTATGATATGGGCCCCCGACCTACACCCTGACGCACCTGGTGTTGAGTTTTGGCCAGAACGCACTGTTTATAAACTGTTTTTAGCAGATAAATGACCCAGGACCCGAGATGTGAAAAGCACCGTGTCCTTCTAAGTCAAAGAGAAGCGCACTGATTTTACGTAAATCCTGTTTTTAAATTATTGCTGGTGATACTCAAGGCTATATGATTTTCAGTATATAAGTTCCTTTAACCCTTAAAATACTGTAACCGAGTAAAAAAATTATATGTAATCTAAGAACAGCCGACTCTGTCAGGCACCTGTCGCAGCCATTTAGCTCCCAACAAACCTTTTCCCAGCCCATTATGTTTTTCAACGTACCAGATGAGGCCTCCAGTCGCTCCAGCCTACTGATGAGCCAGTCCAGGGAGCCAGAGAACTGGGCACAGTTCTTTCGGTTACCCCTTATCAAGGCGGCTGAAAAGAGGAAGGGAAAAGATGCTGTGAGCAACGCGATTCCCGTTTCGAGATGCGTCTGAACATGGGGGCGTGAGGTCCTGTTACTGAGGGCTGATAAGGATCACCAACAGCGGGGTCAAGTAGGAAACTCGGCCATTTAAACACAGTATCGTATAATCTCCACTCTGGTAACACTGGTCAACACTGAAATTGTTACTGACTTAAAAAAGTCCTAATCTTTAGTATCTTGGTGTGCTGAACACGAATATGACCATGAAAATTTTTTATTGGCTCTTGTTTTGAAATATTTCATATAGTTCATTTTCTATGTTTCACCGTGTAAATTTATCCAGTAGGACTGTAACAACATCCTAAATAAGC
>JAODKC010000045.1:11873938-11895818 GCA_026777985.1 Mormyrops attenuatus
CACATAAAAATTGATAAGAAATGACTAATTTTATTTCAGTAACATGACTTTTGTAAAAATTTGTTGACCAGTGTAATCGGGGGCATTTTCAGGGGCGGGGCCACAGGGGACCTAGCTGATAGCTGATTGGCCCCCAGGGTGCCCCTTCCCTTGTCACTCACAGATTCAGAATATATCATTGGTTGGCTAATCTGTATTAATAATGGCCTTATGCCCCCACCTAGAATCACTGTTAGTTATAATGTAAACAAGCATTTTTATTTTACTTCACAGGTTATCAGAAAAGCTAGTCTGCAGTTCTGTTGAGGCCATGGGCTTTGGAGACTACACAGCAGTTTAATTCAGGCCCTCTCCCTAGTCTACTGCAGCTGGGCCCCAATCTCTCTGTCTTCTCTCCTCTAAGTAGCAGGGACTAAGGAGCAATCATTAAGAGCACTAATAATGAAAAACATCCATTTAACATGAAGCATCCATTTTACAGCTGTCTGCCAAACATGGCAATACGATTTTCTTCGTCTGACTCACATGCAGAAAATTAAAAAACAATATTGTGGTTAAATCCAGAACAGGCTTCAAAAGAATACCGAGGTACACATCCGGAGATGCCTAATTTATCGTGCCTCTGCTGCAGTAGTCATGGGGACGGAAGATTACTAGCCTCCAAGCATCCTAGTTACGGATTTGAGCTTCAGCAGAGCTGTCGACCCAACTCCTAGCTGATGTGCATCCTGGGTAATTCCAGGCAACAAATATGGAAACCACCGCGTTTGTCATCGCTTCAGCAGCATGGCAGGTGGTGGGGGTGCTGTTACTGGGAGACAGCCCGTAAAGGCCAGGCTTCGTAGCAGTGGTGCTACGCTAACAGCCGATGCTGGGCCGGTCGCTCTTACCCAGAAGCTCATATAATGAGTTCAAGATGGACTTCCAGGCCACTCCAGCTTCCCTCCCAGCTACGTCGGCGAAATGAGCAGCACTGCTATACACGTGCAGGCGGTCGATGCACTCCAGTACCAAGTTAATCATGCCCTAGGAGGAGAGAGATAGGCCGTTTTATTTTTACACGTTCCTCCAAATGGCCGTGCATTTGACCTGGCCATGTGACCTGCTCATGTGACCTACGCCAGCTGAATTCCTTGATCTGCTTAAGGAAAGAACTTCACTTAACCGTTAGTACACAACTAGAATGAAACATCAACATGCAATACATGCATGTGGATTGGACTGAAAACGTCGGCCTATCAGTTAAAAGAATCGTTGATAATTGTGTATGATTTATCATTAACTCGTGTACTGAGTTATATAGCTTAAGAAACAAGTTCATAACATATTAATTTCAATTATATACTGACAGTGACAGCAATGACAGTGAAATGACAGTGAAATGACAGTGAGTATTTACACTATACAGGATCACTGCATGTATTTCAAGTATAAGGCACCTGAACAAAATCGTAACGTATTCACACTCATATTTTAGCTTACACAAGCACACCCGGGGTTTTAGCAGTGATGGCGCAGTGAATCCACGAGTAACAAGGGTTGTTGACCTACAAGAACCAGACAATGGCTATTAAAATAGTTGAATACTTCCTTTGAGAGCAATAATTAAGAAGCTTCAAACAAATGCAGCTGTGTGTCATCTGCTGAGAAGAAGACGTAAGCCTGTTTTGTATCCACACGCAGTGAGGAGTATGATTCCAGTGGCATATTCTTCTGCACTCAATAGGATCACAATAGGAAGGTTACCACAGTCGACTGCATCTTGAGGTTACCAATTCTAAAAAACTACAATTAAATGCCACCAACATGCCGACAAATTATTTGGAAAGCAAATCAGAAAAAAAGCTTGACGCCAGACAAACAGAACTGCCGGATTTTTGTTATGTGTTACTGCGATTCTAATCAAAAGTGGGTTTTCTGGCCGTATAGAATGAAAAGACCTTTATCAGAGGTGGTTTGGTGCGAAATAAGACAAGATCATGAAGAAAAGGACATAATCCCCGCTATGGCTAGCGGTGGACCTGTGATGTAAGACTTTTGTTCTTCCAAAGGCCTTGATAATCATGGTATCATGGACTCTATCAAATTTCTATCAATTTTATAAGGGTATACTTAATGCAGCCAATAATTGGCGCATGTGTGTTTAGAGAAAAATGTTTTTCTATGAGTCTATTTTCTATATTAAGAAAGGTTATTTTTTTTGCCATAATTTACTACGGGTGCCAATAACTGTGGAAGGCACTGTACGCATTCCAGTTATATAGCGTACGCCTTTATCCAAAACAACGTACGATTGGAAAAACAGGGTCAACTAGGGATTAAGGGCCTTGCTCAAGGGACCGACGATAAAATAGCCCCAAGGGGATTTGAACTGACGACCTTCTGATCACAGGCACAGAGACTTATTTTTAGAAGCATTTGACTTCAAAGTTACTTGTCTAGGCTTACATGATTCTTTCAGAATACAGCAGCCATTTTCTCAGGCGTGCATTTTTAGCACCTGGCTTATTTTAGATGTAATCAGATACAGCTTTATTTGGGGACAGCGAAGAGTGATGCACACGGGCTCTCGAGAGCAGACCTTCTTTCAGTTCTATATTCCCACCTTTTGACATTCAAAGATTTCAAAGGATAGTAAAGAGGTCACCTATTGTGGAAACTGTTCTTCTTTCGCAATTAGGTTTGGCAAGACATTTATGTTGAGGGATGGAGATGAGGAAGGGCTATTACAATGGAAGGAGACAGCTTGGTGCATTAAATACTGATGGCAGTAACACTGAATGTTCTGGTGTTATTTGCTGAAAATTTGGTAATCTACCAATCTAATCAACTATAGTCTACGACAAAACGAAGTCCCTGCTCCATAATCCTGCTAAGATTATGTCTTCCATGCTTAGCAGATGTGGAAAACATCCTGGGCCAACATCTGCCAAGCAATGGGGCACATTTACCTCTTCCTGGAAGAGATTCTGTCTGTTCTTCAGTGCCCGCAATCTGTTCTGCTTGTCCTCATGCTCCAGGTGCTCGTCGGGCGGCTGGAAGTAGCCAATCAGATCTTGCAGGCTCAGGCTGACCGACTCAATTGGCAGGTCTAACGTGGAGGTCTTCCCTTTTTTACTCAGGGCATCGAGTCCCCTGGAGTGACGAGAAAACAGAGGCAATGAAGAAAGTACCGTGGCTGCAGGAGACTTTCTGCCGGCCCAGATGAGGCTCGGTGTTGGATCGATACCTGATGAAGCGATTGAAGAGGAAGACGGTGCTGCGGATGACCCGTGCGGTGCGGGACTCCTCGTGCTGTGAGCGCGACAGGGTCAGTCCATCGTCCATATGGCCCTCATGGTGCATGATGGCCTAGAAAAGTCAACCACCACTTCTGAGCACAGGGAGCATCTTCTAACCACCACCCTCCACCAAGCACAACCATCAGCTGCATGCCAACCAAAATGTCAGAACTAACCAAGAGTTTTATGGCTTTCTAATGCACCCTTCCTTAGATCTAGCTCAAGGGCATCTTGTCGGAAAGAAGCCATTAAGAAAACACAATGCTAACAATGTCAACAATGCTTTTTTCGCCCGTCTGCAGAACATTTAGCTATTTAAATGGGCCATAATGTCATGGGAAAGTGACGAATGGGGACCTCGGATGAGGCTATAACATGGCCCCATTCCAGCAGTAGTTCATTACATTGTCTGCACCTTCTACAATTGCCGGTTTCGGCTACCTTGCGCTGCACACCGCCCATCCTGGCGCACTTGGCATCGACGGCCTGGTAGGTCAGCCACAGGCAGGTGTCAACGTGCTGAACGTAGCACACGGAGTCGCCGTACTTGATGTCAGGGACGCCCATGCCGTCGACCTCTTTCCTGGCCCCAAAGTCCAGCTTCTCCTGCAGGGGTTTGGGAAAAGGGTGGCTGGATTTACAGGAAGTGGTGTGATTCAGCTTAGCCGCCACCCTCGGACTGACAGGAACAGACAGGTCTTTATCTGCTGCCCATGACAGGAACATGGGTGCTACCGTGTTGAGGAGACTGGAAACAGCTGTTGGATCGAATCTGGTATCTTTGTACTCATTAATCTGTGTACTTTTAGCATGACATGCTTCTGAAGTGTCATGAATTGTTGCTAAGAGCCGACTACTAGCAGAAGTCAAGACACATATAGCCAAGATTAGCTGTTGTAGATTACAACTTCTACGCAAGTACAAGAAAATAGCTCATTTTTTAACCTTTACATGGCAAATGCGTGCTTCATTTGCAGTATAACGGTTAAAATAATACACACATAATATGAGTACGTATTTGCATTGTCACGACGACAAATTACGATGCGTATCACTTTATACAGCTAGTGTGTACTTGCATACCAGTTATGTTAATCCCTGGTTGTTGAAGTGTGTTAAAAGTATATCCAATAACTGATCCTGTTCGACAATTGCGCAGCACTCCAGCGCTAAAATGAGGGGAGACATTTTGAGAAAAGGAAATGCGGTCAAAAAGAGCTCATTAAGCTCCTCCTACAGGAAACCATAAATCTGAGAATCGGCTACGAGCAGAACTGCTAAGTTGATGTAAGTTGATGTACATCTGGGGCCCAATGGAAATGTGTAGTTTAAGTGGTGAATCACTGCTGTGGGGGGGGGGGGTTATAACAGATGTATGAATGGGACCAGCACTGGTAACCAGCTATGAAACCGCAGCAGGGGCCAAAAATATGAACGGGGGGGGCAAACCTTAGAGGAGCGGAAGCAGAAGGCTGTGGACTTGACGTCGGCCTTCTCCTTGTCCATGAGCAGCAGGCCCCGGTCGTCCGTCAGGCTGAGGTATTTTCCTGTGGTGACGTGCCTCAGCCGGAAGGGCTGCCCCCAGCGGATATGGCTGCCGCTCCACCTGGGGTGTGGTGGAGGAGACACCTGAGCCTACTTCCTGGATCAGCCTACTGTACCAAATGGGGATGGGTTGTGGTGCCCAAGTGCAGCAAGTTGCCTACTTTGTTGTTTCTAACGAGATGGGAAGCTGGCTGTAAGCAGGGGCGCTGCTAGAGATTTTGGGCCCCAGGAAAGCATATGATATTGGGCCCCCAATCCAGACCAATCAGATTATGTTCCAAATTTTTGGAATTGTCCTGACTTTCATTGATCAACATGCTGAATTAAAGCCAAATAGGTGAATAACGACAGAGTGGGATGCTAACCCGCAAAGGGTTGCAGCTCCAAATTTTGACGCCCGACCCCCCAACAATTTACTTGATTTATTCGTCTCAGCAGAGGCTGCCGTTTGTGAGTCCCGCTTTTGTTTGGCGCTGAACTCAAAACGTCAGTTTGATAAAACACTGCCGGCTCCGAGAGGCTGAATACTTTTAATAATACAGATATGAAACGCTCCAAAACGGAACGCTGCCTACTAAGTCTTCATGCAAAGCAGAGACACTCTGAAGACTCTCTTTATTTGCCCAAATGTTATACGCTGGGCTTAATCGGAATCCTCACTGGTAGACACATGAACGTAGGCGTGAGTCTCCAAAACGGGAAATGGTTCTGGGGTGCGGCTTCCCCACGACACGGGTTCGACGTACGCGACTCGCAGCGTCTCCAGCCTCCAGAGAGAGCGCGCGTGGATGGACACGGCCCCACCTTCGTAGTGCACCGTCCTGCAGGAGGACAGAGAAGATGCGGTGAGGTTGTTCGACTTCCTGTGGGACAGAGGTCTCCACGCAACCGAACTGCAGGTCTCCAGGAGAAACATACACAATGTATTATTCATAAATAACTGTGAATAATCCAGGAGGGAAGTACCTTGCTTCTTTCTTTCTGTCTTCTGCACTTTGGGGTGACAAAAATCCCTATATTGCACTATATTTTGTCTAGCCTTGTCTTCTCTTTTACTGCACCACTGTTTTGTCCCTTATTTGCACTCCTGCTGGTGCTATCCCTCCCCCCATTCACCTATCACATACCCTGCAACTGTAGCACAACAATTTCTCAGAACACCACCTCTGTCAATGATTTTGTCTCATCATTTTCCAGCGGTACTAGAAAGTTTTGTGACCCTTTGGAACTTTCTCTATTTCTGCAATAAAGAAAGAGAACCCAATTAAACAAATGATACAGAACACTATACTTGTTCCTTTAAGGAAACTGATCCAATGTTATGCTTTCTGTTTGTGGAAAAGTATGCTGTCAGGTCAAGGATCAGGGTCAGCCTCTATCGAGAAGCCTTAGAGCACATGGGGATAAGGGCCTTGTTCATGGGCCCATTGGTGATAGGATTTCAACCCACGACCTTCTAGAGGCAAGCACAGACCTCTAACCCCTTAGCGGCACTCCGTCCAGTGTTAGATATGAATTATAGCTTGGTGTTGACGCAGGATCTGTGTGAATCTCCTCTATCCAGGCTGTAGGAAGCGAGTTTGCCATTTGCACTTGTTCAAAGATGCAATGCTGGACTCCACAAGACCCCGGGGGCAGCAAGGCCCCCGACCGACCCTCCCCACCTTGGCGGCTGGTGTGGAGATGAGTCACGTTTCCTGGCCACAGGAATGTAAAGAGGACAGGCCTATGTGACGTCCAGCGCTGAGGGCTTTGTGCTGCCTCAGGGATCAGCTACATGAGTGGCGGCTCTCTCCCTCAGCCTGACAGACACCCACAAATGGGGAGGCACAAGCTCACGCAAGCACACACACACACACACACACGCACATACACATGCAGGCACGCACACACACACACACGCACTCATGCACACGCACTCATGCACACGCACGCACACACGTCAACTCAATGCCAAAATAACAGGTTTTTATCACATTGTGGAGACTTCGGTCCCCTCGATATAAAATATAGACAACCCATAAACACACACACACACATACACACACACACACACACACATACAGGTTGTGACATCAGCTCTTGCATAATAAAACTGCCAGTGCCATAGAGGTCAGAGAGTTAATAGCAAGCCAGATCTCTGCTTCTCCTTTCAGAGAAAAGATTTCAAAAGACGTGCTTTCATTAAATAAAAAAAGAAAAAAAACTTTTAAGCGTGATGCTGTGACAGCCATCTGGCCTGATCCAAGCAGCAGTCAGTAGCAGTAAAACACTGGTGGTACGTATTTGTGTATATTTATTGGTATATGGTGGTAATGTTACCGTAATGGCTGTTATATCCTCTCTAACAGCAAATCACAGGGCCATAGCTCGGGGAAGCCAGTGATGCTACAGCAGGCAGCACATTCACCAAGCTGAATTATGAGCCCCAAATCACATTTGCTAATGTTACGAAGATTTTTATATCTCCTTACTCTACACTATGGTCAAATAAATTACTTTATCATGCAATTATTTACTCACTGTTACAAATGAGGCCCGGGGTAGCGGTGAGTGGTTCTGCGGGCTAATACCTGTACCCGTGATCAGATGGTTGCCGGTTCAAATCCCAGGGCTAAGTGATTTCTCCTCTGGGCCCTTTTGCAAGGCCCTTAACCCTCAATTGCTCAATTGTATGTTGTTTTGTATAAAAGCTTTTTGCAAGCAAATGTAACACAAAAAGAGAATTTCCCCATGGAGATGAATGAAGTATCACTATTCTAAGACCCATCTGTGTTCCATAACACTTATTCAGTACGGGGTGACGGTGAGCCGGCAGCCTCTCAAGGAACACAGGTCATGTGACAGGGAGTACCCTGGAATGGGGCGGCAATTCATGTCACGCTTTTACGCTGTAAATAACCGTTGTCAAAATATGCTGTCCCAAATACATAGAACAGGCAGTTCTCAAAAGACCAGATGAAACAGTTATGCTTAAAAACACTCCCACATTCAAAGATCAGCTTTAAAGGAACCCGGAGCCAACCAGGCCTAGAGATGTCGCGAATTATGCTCTGCGTGAGAAACACCTTCTTTTCCTTGTGAAAAATAGAACAATTTTAACGCCGGCTCCTCTAAGGTCACAACGTCAATGTGAGGCAGACCGGAACAGTCCAAAGTGTTGGCAGCGAATCGAGCCACATGGCTCAGTAATGGGACCGGTATTCAAGGAAACGGTGTCCTTTGTGAGGTAACGAGGCCGGGTAGCTATGGGACAGACGGCGGGCGGCAAAGAAAGGTGGCCTTTTGGGGGGGTGAGGATGAAGAGGGAGCCAAGTAGGCGGGTTGGGGCCGAGTCTATTCGGACTGGGGCATATGGAATTTGTTCCGGTTACTCAGACACCAGGAAAAACTCTAAAACATACTAATCTCGCAGATCTCAGAGGACCAATCAGAACTAATCAGTAATCCCTGGTCACATGCAGATTAGCATTCAGAAACAATAATGTCCTGCAGCAAACCAAGGTCAGGTAACTGACAAGCACAACTTCCTGGAAAATCACGGAGAGTCAAAGAAAGCTTAGCCAGACATCACTGTGACAAAGTGCTCATGATGTGGCAATTTCAGGTCCAGAAAGTAAAAATCCAGACCAGGATTTTGTTTCAACCAACCAGCTGAGCGTAAAGAGTCACAGTCGAATAGTACTGAAGTGTCTGGATTTTTACTTTCTGGACCTGAAATTGTCACCTCTGGATGTGGCCTCAAAACTTGTTTATCTTCATAGATGGTGCAATGTCTCATCATGTGACAGGAAGAGGAAGTGAATCTTCTTGTCGTTTATCATATAGATGATGGTTTTCTTGCTCTAAGAGGGTGATCTTGTAACGTGATTTACGATCCATCGATTGATCCATCCATTCATCTTCTAACAGCTTATCCTGGTCAGGCTCATGGAGTCTTGCTTTACCCTGTCTCCTTTACTGATTTCTTTGCTTAAGTTATCTTCTCAAACCCTAAGACATAGCCTGTGCCAAAAAAGCAATACTGTGCACTTGTTCGCAATATGAGCCATCATTTCCCTCCTCTTAATACTGTCATTTTTCTATTGGTCAATATAAATGAAACACATCCTTTGTGCACGTTTTCCCACATCTCTAAAAGGTCAATCTCTGTATTCTGCATATGTATCTCCCATTTACGGACAAACCAAAAATAGATGAATTGTTTGTTTCCTTTAAGACATTGCCTTGTCAGCCTGTCACTAACCCCCCCACGGAACCAGGAACAACTGCGGCCAATCAAGCAGAAGACAGTGCTAACAAGGCGGGACTTCCAAGGCTGCCAGCCAATGGGAGACCACACTGCCTGTTCACCTCCGCTGCTCCTCTCCGTGCTCCCCAGATGGGACTGTCAGGCACTCGTCCATGTGGCCATGCAGCAGTCTTAGCACGTCACCACCGATCAGGTAGCCTGTGGAAAAAGGAAAAAGGAGAAGGACGTCTGTTAGCCAGATCCACAATCAGGGCTCGATCCTGCAAGGAGGAATAACAACAATTATGTAATAATTGACAACAATGTACAGTGGGTCCCGTGATTCTGCAATTTCAGTAACCACGATTTCACTTATCTACAGTTTACTGTAGCCCGGAAAGAAATTGGATAATTCCAGATATAAACAGTTCATAAGTTTCAAACTGCGAGCCAAGTGAGTATAAGTTATAGCATGGTGAAACCGGTCCGCCCAGTCGTGCCCAGTACATGATTCATTTCCCTTTGTCCCCATATCGGTGTTTCCCTTCAGACCTCTCATCCAGTCCTCCTCTACTGTTCTCGCTGATCACACTCATTGCCACGTTATAAAAAGCATGATTTTCATTGCTCCGTCATCCCCTGATACATGATATTTATTCATGGCTCAATCGTCTCTTGACAATTAGGCTAAAATGTCAGAATCCCTTTCATTTGAGAGAGAGAGAATAGTACTGTACAGTACTGTGTAATAACATAAAATGTACTTTATTATTACTGTATAATGCTGGTAATGTCTTACTGTGTGTAATTTATCAGTTAAACTTTACCATATGCACCTACATAAAGATCACGTTATATATGGAGTCTGCGGATGGTAGGTCTTGGGTCATATCACACCTGGTTACTGGGGGACTAGCGTATTTCCCAGACACCCCCATCACTCTCACCCCTCCCTAATCCCTAAGCCTCCCCCAATCCCCAACCCCCCCAATCGCTAGTCCCCCCCCCAACATCTTTATTAAAAGCCTAACTCTGAGTTACTCGTCTAAGTGTAATACACTTCACCAGATCAGTGTTTCGTGTGCCACCTCTATGCGCCACTGCTTAAATATTAGTGTGATTCTTTGTCTTAAATTTTGAATAGTTCCAGATCTTCATCGCTACAATGTGCCTGCAAAGTTTAAAAAGATCCGTTATCGTGCTAATGAGATAAGTGTCTGCGGAGGTGGACCAATCCCAAACCGATATGCATTCCTCATACAGGGAATACACTAATAATAACACTAATAATTCATCCACAAACTGCCCTGTACCGAAGATAAATGGACAGATGATGATAATGTTGAATTATTCTTTCTTGTAATATAAATACTGTTTTTACGCATTCCTCTGGTAACAATGCAAAATGACAAGCCTTCAGCTTCATAGTCTCATGTAACATAACACGAGTAGAAGTTTCCTAACCTTGTTATGCTTCCATACTGCAACTATGCAACCTTATCCAGTCTTCTGTGCCTGGTGTTACACTTATTGGTTCCTGAACAGTTAAATGAGTCTTTAAATTCAATTCCCAGCCCAAGAAGATGAGGTATAAAAGACACACAATGTGTGGTATAAAGGACCATTGAGGTTTATCTTTCACTTCCATTCTTCCTTCATTCCTTTTATGCTCCCTTTTTTCCTTCATTACTTTCCTTTATTCCTTCCTTCCTCCCTCCCTTAACTCTTTCCTTCATGCCTTTTATCCTTCCCTCCTTTATTCCTTTGTTCCTTCCATATTTCCTTCCTTTATTCCTTCCTTCCTCCCTTAATTCGTTCCTTCCTTCATGCCTTTCATCCTTCCCTCCTTTATTCCTTCCTTCCATCTTTTCTTCCTTCTTTTATTTTTTCCTTTTCTGTTCCTTCTTTCCCTCCTTTCTTCATGCCTTTTATCTTTTCCTTCCCTCCTTCATTCTTTTCATCCTTAATTCCTTCCTTCTTTCCTCCTTCCTTCATGCATTTTATCCTTCCCTCCTTTATTCCTTCCTTCTGTATTTCCTTCCTTTATTCCTTCCTTCCTCCCTTAATTCCTTCCTTCCCTCCTTCCTTCATGCATTTTTTCCTTCCCTCCTTTCTTCATGCATTTTTTCCTTCCCTCTTTCGATCCTTAACCAACAGGTTTGGCCAAAGCATCCTTTCCCTCAGCCGACATCATCCTGAGCTTTTCATGTTGGCGCGGGCCAAACCTCCCACCCTCTCCACTGTGGATCCGCCCCCTTTCCCAGACACCCAGCCCTTACCCTGAGCAACTTCACTCCCGGAGCAGATGGGCGCCACACTCCAGAGGGTCTGCTGGAAGGCGGCGTCCACATGAAGACTCCCGTTGCCGTAGGACAAGTGCTGGTAGACAGGGGTGGGAGGGGGGGCACGTGTCATGAATGTGCAAAGAGACGAAGGAAGCAGCCATCAGTCTTTACCATGCAGAGCAGCAAATGAGTCTCTAGACTGCGATTTCACACTCAATACGCCATTCGGTTGTGATTGTCTACAAGCTCACGCCCATTACGGTCTCCCTGTTCTACAGTTTCAATTACGCTCAAACAGTTCCTATCAAGTGCAGTGTTGCTATACCGATATATTTAACATTTTATTTACTTAGCAGATGTTCTTACCCAAAGCAACACACATTTTCTGAGAAAGCAGGGTGAGAAAATCACTGGAGAAATTGGGGGTTAAGGACCTCGCTCAAGGGTCCAAGGATGAAATCACTCTGCTAACCAGGGCATTTGAACCGGTGACCTTCCGGTCACAAGCACAGCACCCCCATATTATATCCCTGTGAGCCCCTCCCCCTTTGAGAACAGCAAGGTCCCACTGAGTCACATGTGCATGACTTTATGCTGCTCACCTAACACTAGGGGGCGGTGCCTATCTTCATAATTGGCAGATAGTCAATAGGGCTGCAGCTCATGTTTTAGGTGTTTTCTCATCACCCCCTGCTCCCAGGTATTTCTTTACCACCCCTCCCCCCATCGTCCTCCATCAAAGCCCATACTCACCAGGTACCGTTCAGACGAGACGCTGACCAGGATCAGGTCGTCTCCCACTCGCACCTTTTCACCCTCTGACCTCTGCTTGGAGGCGGGGTGGATGGTCCACCAGCATGCCTCTCCTACATATGCATGGGGCAGCGGTTTGGGGGCAAGGGACTGGGTTAGAGACTGGCCTGTACAGAATGATGAGCACCCCTGACACGCAGCGGGTAGGATTATCCTGAGCTGTCAATCAAACACAAGTTCAACCTACTTCCTCCTGGTTGGTTGTTGCGCTCCAGGTGGGTCTCAAAGCCTCTTTTCTCACCTCACTACTGATGTCTATATATTTTTTTCCATTTATTTAGCATCTACGCCTGGGAGGGCGCTATTTAACAGGAATCTGAACAAAACTCAACATCTGTAGCTGAACTGTACAGAAGCAAAGATACCAAGTGTGCCCCATGTCCACTCACACTGGCAGCCCTCCAGCCTGGCACTGAGACCAGGCCCCAAGGGAAAGCATGGCTCCCTGGGGTCGGGTTACACCAGGGCATCACGAGGTGGGGTTGTCTTTCAGTGTTTTTGGAAGCTCAATGATGACACGCAAGTTCAAGATGGGTGCTTTTACGGACAAGTGTCTGTCGTAAATGCAGGGAACGTGCGATGGTACTGCACGATGACACGGCCGCGGCATTTGTGAAAGTATCGTTATATCCATGGTGACGTCATTGCAACGGTGGGGGAATCTTCTACCTGTTGTGTCTTCCTGCAGTCCGACATCGAACGCCAATTTGTCGGTCGAAGAGCGCGAAGTGGATAAACAGCAAAGGTACTGGAGATGGGGCAGGGGGAGACACATTTCATTATTTACAAAACAGGAGCCATGCAGCCCTTTTACCTCCTAAGCATATAAAATGTCTCCTGGAGAGGCCCAGCCGGTGGACAGTTCAGGTCCAAAAAGTAAAAATCCAGACCAGTATTATGTTTCAACCAACCAGTTGAGTACTCTGTGACTGTGACTCTGTATACTCAACTGCTTGGCTGAAACAAAATTTTGATCTGGATTTTTTACTTTCTGGACCTGAACTGTCCATCTCTGGAGAAGTCAAATACACTGCCTAATGTGAAGGCTGAAAATAGAGGACTTTGATATTGCTATTCAGATGAGCAGTCAGCCCTAATTTAAAGAGACAGGGTACAGAAGGTCCACAGGCAGGATTCTGAGGGGGGGGGGGGGCTCACCATCCCGCTGTAGGAGTGTCGAAGCAGCACAGCGTGGCCGTATAGGAGGGTGCGGTGTCCTCCTCCCTGGGCAGTCTGGGAAAAAATTGGAGCAGGCAGATAAACTTGCAGGAGCGATTTTATAGTTAATTCGTAAAGTGGGGGGTATTCCAGGGAGACATAACAGTCTGGTTACAAGCACATTCATTCACGCTACCTGTGCCTTATTACCGATAATATAAGATGGAGTTCCCTTTCGCCTTCCAGAAAACATACAGTACGCCACACCCTGATGCTGGATCTTACACTCCAGAGTAGCTCTTTCCACAAACTGACCCCCGTTTTGTGTTCCCATGTGCCGTACCAAAACAGCTGCTATTCTCGCTCTACTCCACTTTGTTAAAACCCGTCTCCCCTCATAGAGATACAATAAGACCCCCATGTCTTCCTCCCATTTCTCTGTCACCCAGTTCTCTTGACCGCTCTTGCCCAGAACAAGTTTCACAAAATGCACGGCCCATTTTCAGACCGAGAACTTCGCCATTACGTTAAAATACGACGAATGACTTTTTAGATCTGGGGCTGCCGGTTTGTTCAGCCACTGGCTAGACTGCAGGAGGACAAAAATTTGGAAACACACCCAGTGAGACATGGGAAAGGGTAGTGACCCAACAGCAGTGAATTTACAATCATAGGGAATCATAGAGGTGAATGATTTATAGGAGGGCAAAAAAGAACTATTCTGCAGTATGCAGGAACGAGAGTGGTCCAGAGCAGAAACAGAAAGCTAGATGTACTTCAAAAAACATTGGAAATTTACTGTCATAATTTAGCAGATTATATTATAATTTTTCATAAAAGAAATATCAGTATCAGTAGAAAAGCGTCCTTAATAAGATTCCTTTACGAAAGTCAAAGCTTTGCCATGACTCTGGAATAGGCTCAAGAATCTCACTCATAGCTAACATCACGCGCCGGAGCAATTTTTAGCAGCTTTAAGCATATAAAAATGCCTTTGTAGTCATCGCAGAGGCTGCTCGCATAAACAGGAAGTCAGCTGTGTCCATCTCAGAGGCCACTTGCATAAACAGGAAGTCAGCTCTGTCCATCTCAGAGGCCGCTCGCATAAACAGAAAGTCAGGTCTGTCCCATCTCAGAGGCCGCTCGCATAAACAGGAAGTCAGCGCTGTCCTATCTCAGAGGCCACTTGCATAAACAGGAAGTCAGCTCTGTCCATCTCAGCGTCCGCTCACGTAAACAGGAAGTCAGGTCCGTCCATCTCAGAGGCCGGTTGCATAAACAGAAAGTCAGCTCTGTCCATCTCAGAGCCAACTTGCATAAACAGGAAGTCAGCTCTGTCCCATCTCAGAGGTTACACATGTACAGGAAGTCAACACGCATGAACAGGAAGTCTCATGTACATAGCCAGTCGGTAATGAGTGGACCTTTTTTTTGATAAGCTGAATTCATATTTTTAGAGTGTCCTCACACCCTTTCATTTTTTGTAAAGTTTAAAAATAAAAACGCAACCACGTTGTTGACCTTGTTCAGCCAATTCAGCGAACCAGGCTGTTTCAGATGGCCTGGTCCTGAGGAGAGGCAGCTAAAAAAAAAACAATCGCCTCGCTGGAGTCGATTTCACCTTGTCCACAGGCAGCAGCCAAGCGGCTTCACCAAATTACTGCTAAACTAACATCTATTAGGCAGGTGTCAGGGCACATTAATTTACGGCCCTGCGTCCCCTTTAATTTACGACGGCCAGGCACCGCATTCTTCTGCGCAGTCTGTACTAATCGCAGATGTAATTCAACAAGACACCCATGTTATGTCTTTCGTTCTCCCCTTATGAGTCACCGTAGTAGAAGAGGAGAAGAATTTGCCCGAATCGTCTCAGTCATTCGATATAAGCCAAAGCTGATTCATAAGCTACTGCTCTGATCTGTTGCAGGTGACTTTCCCCTGATGGAACCAGAGAGGGGACATATCAGACGTGTCACCTATAAAACGTAGCTTTGGAGGGCCTATAGCAGTGTTTCCCAATCTGGTCCATGGGGACCCACAGACAGTCCACGTTTTTGCTCCTTCCCAGTTCCCTGTTGGGATCCAGCGTCAGCACCAAGAACTCAACTGGAACTCCAATGGCTAGAACCAATGTGAAGAAGAATGCTGTTTAAAAGACCAGGGAGGTCAACTCACATTTCACTTAGCTGGCTTTCCTGGACTGGATTTATAGAACATGATGGTGAGATTACTGGGAACACTTAACTTTAAGGCATGCTCCTTAGCTATTAATAAACAGTTACTAATGATCTGATAATATATTAGAGAGATAGAAAGAATCATTCACAAGTCAGATCAAATTTGGAAATGTATTATAATCAAGTTTTGCTCCTAGTACTTACAAAACAGCTAGCAAATATAAACAATGGGCTAGTAAGAATGATCAGAAATCATTTTAAATTCTGCATTTATAACCTATTTAATAAAGACTTATACAGGAGTAAATACTTAATAAAGGAGTGAGATTTCTTCATACGGCATTTCTAAACTTGATTATAAGTGAACATTTTTATTTTCTGATATATTATCAAATAATTGGTAACAGTTTATATATAGTTAAGGAGCAGACCTTAAACCAAGCTGTTACCAAGTTACTGTACGGTAGGGCTCACTTTTGTTGGAATGCTTGCAAAATCATCAGGATGGGAGGAGGGTTAAGGGACGAGGGAACTGGGACTTTAACTGGGTGAGAGGAATTAACACAAAAGAGCTGTTTTCGGGTCAGCAAAAGGGCCGTAGGTAGCGAAAGCAGGAAGCCATCGGGTCTGCAGGGAAGGTAACATGGTCTGGTGTGAGGTCCGGAAGATATAGTAGTTTTGTGTCATTGATAATTAGGCACAGGTGAATGAAGGGGGCTTGTCACCTGACATCTACTCCCCCCCCCACACACACACACAATCTTACAACAACATATTGCACATTATGCTGAAAAACACCACACAACACCACAGCCAAGATCACAAACCACAAAACCCCGCTCACTGGCTGATGATTGGCTGACCCTGTCATAGCCCAGTTCACTGCTGCTTATAAACACACAAGGCCTGCTATAATCAACTGTCCACAAGGAGAGCATCTCCCAACTCTCAGGTTGGTCTGCAAAGCACACAGTGCCCCATCCAATTTACCGGGCCGTCGATCCCGGCTGTCAGTCACCAGTAGCTGTGATTTGGGTAAATACTGTTTGTGACACTCAGGCAACCAAATCAGACGAGAAGAGAGGGAGTGAGGGTTAGGGAGAGCAAGTGTCAGACAGATTAGAAGCGAGTAGCGCAACAGAAATGTGAAACTTACCTTCATCATGAATTTCTGTGGGCATGAGAAACAGAACAAACAGAGACAGCCAAGTCAAACAAACAGCAATGAATCTTCCAGCCACTTGTCCCGTAGGGGGCAGCATGGAGCAACATCACCCAAGTCAACATCACGGATCGGGCTGCAAGTGCTGATGTGAGATGCTAATTAATGCAGAGCTGGCCTCCTAACACACAATCTCTGAAATCCAAGGAAAAGCGCCTGATCACCAAGTAAGGAGAACCTTTTCCACAATAACTGAAGAAAGGTCGCTCTCTGTAACGGTCGGCTCTGCTTTAATTGTTTATTACTATAATTGAAGGTGTAAACGTTTAATTGCTTTATGGTGTTCCTACACCTTTCGACAGCAAAGACGGTCTTTGGTAACATATGCAACTGGATCTCATGTATTTTGTCCATTCAGGTTTATTCTGAAATCCATGTAAGCTGGAAAGCGACTGAAACAAATATATTGTTTATCTAATATAATCTATCCTTCAAAAGTTCTCTCTCTGAAATATCCAAAGTAATATTCTACATGTGGATTTCCTGATTTGAACAAAATCCCATGGATGAAGACCAGCTTCTGCACAGTCCTGAAGCCAGCGTCCCAAACCAGGAGCTGAACGTTCCTTCAGAAACATACATCACCAGAGTCCATTATATTGTCTATCCATCCATCTATCCATCCATCCATCCACTCGCTATTAGAAAGACCAGGGAGATCAACCCACAGCTCAGTTAGCTGGCTTTCCTGGACTGGGTTTATAAAATGTAATGGTGAGATTACTTGGAACATCCATCCATCCAGTCATCCATCCATCCATCCATCCATCCATTCCACTCATCTAGTAAGAGGTCACTATGTATAATGTTAAATAATATAAGGCATAAACATTGACCAGTAAGGAGAGGTGAATAATACAGTCCAGTGTTACCGGCTTTCTTTAATGGCACATTACTTCTGCTGACTTTTTTATCCTCTTTTATCCTGTTCCTCAAGATTCTATTCATGTCCTCAAGTTCCTTTTAATTCCACGTTACACTTTGCACTGTGTGCCCGTTGCACCTTGTCTTTTGCACTGAATGCATATCTGTCTATGCACTCCATGCTCACTGCAGAATGCACTAGAATTTCCCTCTGGGATCAATAATATTCATTCCAAATCAAGTTCTAATTCGAATAAATACTCCAGAGATGTAATATAAATGAGTGTATGAGCTGCTATTCCACAGCACATGGAAGGTAAATGATTGTGTCTCTGCAGAGCAGCAGTGCTACTCGGCCGCTGCGTGTAAGTCTGGTCTCATTCTCCTAACCTTGGTTGACATTTACTTTCAGCTCCTCCACTTTGCTATGTGGGACACTGCAGGTGTGTTAAAATAACGCACCCTGTGACGTGACGCAGGAGCTCCCAAGCAGCAGCAGCCCCACCCCGCTCCAGCCCAATCCGAAGGTCACGCGCGGCGGCCAGGGACGGCCCACATGCTTTTAATTCATACCTGCAGGTGGACGTTCCCTGTCCGTGTCCCGTTTTTGGGTAGAAAGCACAGAATCGCAGCGGTTTTTTTAAACCTCTTTGATTCTGACTTCCCTTACAAAAACCAAGATCTGTGAATGGTGAAATCCTCTGAACGTAAAACTCGACGGGGATGTAAAAGGTCCCAGGTCGACAGCTTCCGCGGAAATCCATAATGTAATTCCGAACAGACACCGTGGACCAGCCCTCTCAAGCACGTTACTCCACCTGATCTAGCTATAGCCTGCAGAATCCACCCACCCAACATGTCTGAGCATGTGTAGGATGTTCCAGCAAGCATGACCGCTATTCCTTTTTGACAATGAAGGTTCTGCCCTACCACATGGGGGCGATGTATACTGTTTTTTCCACTGCAGGCAATACTCTCCAGGTACTTTTCTCATAACAGACCTACACGTTCATTCAGAGCTACAAAGAATTCTATCTTTTGTTGTAATTTTCTTTACACCGTTTGCGGCATAGCGTATATACAAAAATATAGCACGCTTTTTGGTTACAAGAGAATACAAAGCTTGCCATGAAAATGTAACATTGCATCTGACTCAGGCTTTGTAATGACAAGTGCATTTTTGTTACATTATTTATGAATAACGCTTCTGTGTAATTACAGAACCTTAACGCATTTTTCATAGATACAATAGAGGGTTTCTGAATGCACGTGCATTGTGTGTGCATGTGGCTGCCACCACAATCTGCAAGCGCGTCCATCTGCGCACGCGTCTGCCTGTGCACGCGTCCGTCTGCACACACACAGCGTGTCCGCGATGGCAGTGGGACAATCGAACCTGGTCCAGGAATGCAGATGTAGTTGTTTCTCCTACATCAAAGGGGAGCTGCAGCCTTTATCAAGCACAGAAAATGAAACTCAAGGGAAAAAGACAAGCTGGAAGATAAAATGCAAAGCACAAATCATAAACGGTCTGCTCTCTTTAGGAGGTTAACGTTTAAACAGTATAAAGCATAGATGACCGTCTTATAATTAATAATTATAAATGATACCTTTATTGTCACCATGGGGAAATTCTCTTTTACGCCTCCCTCAACTTGCTCTTTGCAGAGTAAGTTATCTACAAAGGGCAACCACCTATTGGGGCACCCAGGGAGCTGGGGGTTAAGGGTCTTGCTCAAGGACCCGCAGACATGCCGAGGCTGGGTTTGAACCAGCAACCTTCTGATTACAGGCACACAGGCTTAGCCCAAGGAGCCACACATTGCTGTCGATAAGATCATCACAGGTTGCAGAACGGCTTTTTCCTCTGGCTGACATTATTTTTAAAGGGACGGGGCTTTTCTCTCTTTTTTTTTTAAACGGTGTAGCACATTCAGGCTGAGATGGACCCTTTAACTGCAGTGTCTCTCTGAAATGCTACCATAGGCTGGGTTCCGTCAGGACGGTAAACCGAGCAGATTAATTCAGTATGGCCCCGGCTTAATGAAGACAGGGATCTCTGAAGAGGAAGACTGAACAAAACTGTTCCAAAGTCCTCTGGGCATTAAAATCCCTTTCAGTTGAAATAAACAGAAAACCTTAAACAAAGCCTCCTATGTTCCTGCAGCTAAGCAGAGTGAAGACCAGACATGCATCAACACCAGCTTGGGACGTGTGGTCGCTGTTGGACCTTTGGGCGCTGTTGGACCCTGGGTTGGCGATATGTACTGCTCCATCTTTTTAATCGTGCCAGGTCGTTTGGCTCTGTTAATTAACAAGTATGCCATAATGAGTTGAAATGTTCCTTTGATGGGTGTGCCAACAAACTAATACGTCTAATAGCATCGTCTGAAGCATCACTATTTCACCTAGGCAACCAATTCGTCTGATGTTCCATTGGGGGTCCCCTAGAACACATTGTAAATATTACTGATGTCTTCTGTTAATTCAGAATTGTGTCGTGTGAATTTCTGAGCACGAGTTCAGCCTTCTGCCCCTCTGTCTGAGTGTTATTATTTCTAACTTTGTAACAAGACATTTTGCATGTGAAAGACCAATTGATGTTGAGCTGTAATTAGCCGCCATATTACACATTTATGGCTTATTAATTCGTCTAATAAATTTTTAATCTGCTTTTTGAAACCATAATGGACAGCGCCGCTCTTAGACCGTGCACCGCTCATCACCAGAGGCCGCAGATGAGACCGGGCCGACGGTTAAAATGCGATTGCCGTGGTGCTCCCAGCGCGAGAGTCCTCAGCAACTTCAGGCCACGGCCGCGATCTGCTCATCGGCAAATTAATGAAGAAAGAGAGAGCCCTTATCTGCTTACATAATTGGAGGCATGAGAGAGCATTAAGCTCTTCATACTGTAGGAGGCCTGGGGCAGAGTGCGGACAGGGAGACGGAGGCATGCAGATCCAAAATAGGCAATCTTCCATGGTGTTCCTGCTCTTCCTGGAAGTGGATGCCCCAGACTTACTCATCCTGTCGTTTCAGAACCGACTACTCCACCCATAACAGAACCCTCGCCACTCACTTGACAAAGCCCCACATTCAACTGCCCCCCTCTCTTACCCCCTCTAACCCCCTTCTGGCGCCCCCTGCAAGTCAGCTTATCTGTCAACAGTCCATCTGACGCCTAGAATTCAGCCGTTTAACTTATCTCATTATTTGAGACTATCTGCATTGCTGCATGCGGGATTACATGCACTCTACCCCACCCCAAAGACCCCCACAACTGCTGCGCGAAGCTGTCATACTCAAACATTTATCTGCAGAGATTAAACTAATGATTCCTGTTGTGCAATGCTAAATCTGATTACAGGGCCAATGAAACAGCCCTTAATCTCAGGAATCTCCCAGATCATTCATCCTGCACGTGCATCCAATGCGACACATTCTTTCCAGCACCCTGAAGGAACCAGAACAATGACCCCCCCCCCACACCAATTCCTGGCAACACCGTCTGCCCTCTCCTTCTTTTATATCCGGACTGATTACCCTTATCAGGTTATCTAACTGAACTCCACACGTGAACGCAGCGCTGCTGCCATACATGGTGTGTGTGAGCATTTTCACCATTTTCATCATTTCCATTTTTACTTTTTTTGCATCCCCCTTCAGCTTCCCACGGATGTGCTCGGCCTACTGATGAAGTGTGGAGCACTTGCACATTGTACGTGCAGCCTTTCACTCTCTCTCTCTCACCTCCTCCTCCCTCTCTCTCTTTTCATCTTTCTCCCCCACCTTTCTTTCCCCCTCCTCCACCCTCTCTTTCTCGCTCTCTCTTGCTCTCTCTCTTTCTCTCTCCCTCTCTTTCTCCCCACCTCTCCTCCCCTCTGTCTCTTTCCCCCTCCTCCTCCCTCTCTTTCTTGCTCTGTCTCTCTCTCTCCCTCTCCCTCCCCCTTGCCCAGCCATATTCCCCCCCACCACCTTCTTTCTCCCCTGGGCGACTGACCATCATTAGGTTGCCGCACAAACACTCCCACTCTGCCCTCCGCGGACACCGAGTAGCCTCCACTCGCCCCTCTACGTGCTCCACGCTAAGCGCTGCCCCAGTTGCCCGCCGTACCTCTCCACTCATGCCTCAAGCAGACGGACGGATGCCTATATCTGTCCCGTGCTTTTAACAGGTGCTGAGCTCTCGTCCGTGTCGCCACACAGATCTGAGCTTTAGGCTGCGTCTTGGGGGGGGGGGGGGGGGGCGCCCGGGGCGGGGGGGGGGGGGGGGGGGGGGGGGGGGGGGGGGGGGGGGGGGGGGG
>JAODKC010000045.1:11895918-11914184 GCA_026777985.1 Mormyrops attenuatus
GGGTGCTGTCCCCTGGGCCGGTGCGCCACAATTTTTTCTCCTTTTGGTGGGTTATTGCCCCCCCCCCCCCCCCCCCCGACAGTTGTCTGGGATCCAGGAAGGGAAATTAATTACAAAAGGCTTTCCCCAGCTATAAAATGCAAGTCATGGAACTGAACGGTGGGGGTCTCCGCAGGGTACCAGAACCACTGCAATACAGAGAGAGCAGACACATGGTGGTTTTGACGCGTGTGGCGGGTGTGTGTGTGTGTGTGTGTGTGAGAGTGTGTGCATGTGTGTGTATGTTTGCTTGGTCATTTGTTGAGAAGACAGGAAGACACAGATAGGGGGAGCCACAGCCAGTGACACGGATAGGCCATCGTCTCTTAGCAGAGACTTTCTGGACCTCTGTACCCGAACAGAGACTGAATGATAACGTAACAGAGACCTAGCAGAGATAAAGAGGTCTCAGGCGAGTTTGTCTTTGTGCTAACACTACCGCTATTATCTTGAAAACAATAAATGCTACCTCATGATAATCGCAGTCACTGATAAAGCACAAACCCTTTTCCAGTTTTAAAATGTGGCAGCTTCTGCTCCCTTCTCATCTTGGCTGCATAATGGCTTCATCCTTTTTTTATTAAATCCATTTTACTAATTCAAATTGCAGCAAATCATATGCCAAATGCATGGTGTTAAAGAATACTGACGACAGCTGCTGGTCGGAAAGTTTAAATTTGCAAATTGCTACTTAAACCGGGGTGGTGTCACGTGGAAGCAAGTGGATTGGACCATTCAGTCAGCCGCCGCAGGATCAGACACCGAATGGACTGTACCATTCAGTCAGCCTCTACGGGACGAAACACGGAGTGGACTGGTCCATTCAGTCAGTCTCAGCAAAACAAAACACCAAATGGATTGTACCATTCAGTCAGCCTCTCCAAGACAAAACACGAAGTGGACTGGACCATTCAGTCATCCTCCACAGGATAAAACACAGAATGGACTGTACCATTCAGTCAGCCTGTACAAGATGACACACCGGGTGGATTGGACCGTTCAGTCAGCCTCCACAAGAGGAAACCATGAGTGGAATGAGCCACGCAGTCAGCCTCTACAAGATAAAACACAAAGCAGACTGGACCATTCAGTCAGCTTCTACAAGATGAAACACAAAATGGACTAGACCATTCAGTCAGCTTCTACAAGACGAAGCAGAGAGTGGACTAGACCATTCAGTTAGCTTCTACAAGACAAAGCAGAGAGTGGACTGGACCATTCAGTCAGCTTCTACAAGATGACACGCTGAACGGACTGGACCTTTCAGCCGCTGTAAGATGAAACAACATGAGGAATGGACCATTCAGTCAGCCTCTGCAAGATGAAACCATGAGTGGACTGTATCATTTAGTTAGGCTCCGCAAGGTGAAACACTAGGTAGACTGGACCATTCTATCAGCCTCTGTAAGATGAAACATTGAGTGCACTGGACCAATAAATTGGCCTTTACAAGATGAATCAACAAGTGGACTGGACCATTCAGTCACATGCCACAGCACAATCTCTGGTCACTGTGCCTTCGCTCTATCGTTACTAATTCCTTAACGGCATACTCTGGGGCAAGCGTAACAGCCCCGTCAGCATACCCCGCTGCTCTGGAGAAGATGTCCATTCCTCTGCCCCTGATCAGATGGCAGGACGCCCGTTTGATTACTTGCCCCTTCAGCTTTCTCCTCTGTGTTGGCCAGCATCTCCTGCAAGGCCCGGACGGACAGCGATTGCTCCAGCACGAAGGTGCAGATGGACAGGTCTGGAGGAACATTCTGGAAGACATGAAACCAAGCAAAATCACACTATTGTGTCATGTAACTGCTGAGTCGAATCATTTACTGGTAATACCCACAAGTGTCCTTCTATTAAACGTTATCATTAAATACATATTAAGAGTTTAAGCCCATTGGGTGAAACCTCAGCACACAATTATGAGAAAAGGCATCTCTTTTGACTCAAAGGTGATGGCGTAATTATCACTTAACACTTTTAGCATGTTATACTATATTTTACGAAATCATAAACATAAACAGACATACAAATAGGGGACAGGGTCAAAAACAATTAATACATTCTAATAAATTTACAATTAACAAAGAACAGCTCACTTAGCATGACATGCAGCAAAATGACTGACAGTCGACAAGATAAACATGGCTGGTCTCAATCAATAATACGCATTGATCTCTGGGAATATTGTGATTAATGAAATTTCAAACTTTGGGTGCTGGAATAAAGGTCCTAATGAGAACAATGTGTGTTTCCCCTGAATCCCAGTGTTGTGCCAAATTAATTTATTCTGGCTGAGACAGCAGAAAAGCCCAAATTTGGCCAAGACAATCCCCCAGAGCACACTTGACGTTAGGCGATAACCTTTTCCCCGTTCAGCGGGAAACAGTGGCCAGCAGTCCCTCTCACAGATTCACCTGGATAGGCTACGGAGAAACATCGTAGCCAAAAAAGGCAGAGACGAAATAATCAGTGGTGGCCACAGGTAACCGAAAAAGTTAACTTCAATAACTGTTCTTCCACTTACTCCAAAGTTTAATTTGATAATGCTTAACCATTAAATGACTAAAAATCTTAGTTGAAGCTAACGATAACCACTAACAGCTAACTTTTATTCTGTGAATTTAGCTTTGGTTTGGTTTTGAGCTCTGAAACCCTTTAAAATATACCTAGAGAGCTGAAATTGTATGTAATTAATGTAATATAGTTTGGCAGGGTTGGAGTGATTACCTGGGGATATTTAAGGCTTACCATACTGGAAATCACTGGATTCTGTAGAGTCTCTGGAACAAATTTTCCTTCCATTGTATTCTGTTTGCAAGATATGAGCGTTTTGGAGGAGTCCTATTCCACGACTGGCTCATGCTGACATTTTGCCCTCAGTGAAGCCGCTTGGGACTACAAACATGGTGCTGTTTACTCAGAACTAGAAAGGAGCTCTTTATTGCTCTTTATTGGTCTATAGCTCTGTCAATCAGAACCCGGAAAGCAAAGGAAAATAACCAGGGGCCAAAGCAAGATTTCTTGCTTAGCCAGATAACTTCTTGTATTTAAGGTACTCTGAGCTAAATTTAAGTGAATGTACTAAGAAAAAGTCCATTTAAACTAGGGTACCTGAAATCTGACATGTTATGCGACTAAGCAAGAAATCCAGCTTTGTGATACAGGTCCCAGTTCTCCACTTATTTCAGGGTACCCCAGTTTAAATGGACTTTATCTTTGTTCACTTACATTTAGCCCAGACTACCTTAAATACGACAAGTTATTGACAAATTATATCTTGTGTTTACATGTAATAAGCCAACAGCATGCCATATAGACTGTTGCAGACACACAAACCCAGCCTCAGCACGTCTGCGGGTCCTTGAGCAAGGCCCTCAACCCCCAGCTCCCTGGGCACCCCAACAGGTGGCTGCCCTTCGCAGACAGGTTACTCTACAAAGAGCAAGTTGAGGGACGCGTAAAGACAATTTCCCCACGGGGATTAATAAAGTGATGATTATTATTATTATTATTATTGATAGCAATGATAAACAGATATATACTGCTTATTGTTATTAAGTTAATGTGTATTTTTTTCTATTTACTGTTACTAAGAAAAAAGCGCACAGCTCATACTGTGGGACAGAGTGGTGGGATCTGTGCCAACAATCAGCTGGTTGCTGGTTTAAATCCCTTGAATGCCAGAAGTGATTCTACCCCACTGGGCCCTTGAGCAAGGCCCTTAACCTGCAACTGCTTCATCCTGGGTATGATGTTAACCTACATCCAGCCCTGCAAGCAGGCCCTCCAACTTCCAGGGTTGGTGGCAGGACTGGCTCTCCAGCCACCAGGTTCTCATCCCTGAGGTGGTTCATCGTGTGCTGGGTGCAGCAATGCGCTGTATCAGCATGTGCTCCTTACCCTCTCTACGCACCATATCTTATGTTCTACAGTCTATTTGACCTCTTCCCTATAATGATCGCGATACATCCAGATTGACTTACGGCCTCACTTCCACAACGAAATCTGGACATAAATCGATGGATACCTGAATTGTATGGCTTTGTATTTTATTGTTTTGAGAATGGTTTTGCCTTTGCATGTGCTCTTCCCTTAAAAAAGAGAACAACCCAGGGACTACAGGTGAAAACTAGCCTTCTATTGAAGCTCGGGGAGAAATGGAAGCCTGAGCCCCAGGTCGCTGTGATTTGCCTGCCACCACCACCACCACGGCTAACTGTCACCACGATATTCGGAGGCATGCCGTTCTAGGGTGGCTTCATGGAGAGTAACACCCCCCCATCCCACCCCCCATCCCACAGAGAGCAGGCTGTGGTGTCTACAAGGGTCGTGAGGAATAGCAACGACTGCCTCAGAGCCTCTCATCTCACTGACTCCTCCAGGAAGAGAAAGAGGAGCCCACACCCCCACCCAGCCAGAAGAGCGAGAAGCACTTGTCTCAGTGGGAGGGGGACTCAAGGTTAAGGGCCCGCTACAGACATCAGGGGCAGCATGCATGGCGTGTGCTGTATCAACTCCCCGCGGGTGAACAACTGCTTCTGAGTTACTAGGCTCAGGGAGTGACCACTGTGCAGCAGGTCATGTTATATGAAGAAGCAAGTTCTCTGAATGACCATAGTTTGTGAATGACCAAGTCCTGTGAATGACCGTCGTTTGTGAATGACTATGTCCTTTGAATGACCATGGTGTGTGAATGACCAAGACTTGTAAATGACCGTGGTTTGTGCATGACCATGTCCTGTGAATAACTATGCCCTGTGAATGACCATGGTCTGTGAGTATTTGAACCATTAGGTACTACCCTATGCCACTTGTATGTTATTAAATCATTATGTTGGACTGAACATCCATGGCTAGCCATGTAAGTAAAAGAGGTCTAAGTGTGCCCACATCCTTCTCCTCCCTCCTAAAGATGACAGTGACCAACCTTGTTCTGCTAGAAGTCCTGGTGGCTCTGAATCATCATTTCTGAGGTGTGAACATGCCCATACCCAATCATGCTGTGCTGTCACATGACAAAGAGACCTGCCCCCCCACCCCACCCCACAAGGAGTGTGAACTTCGCGGGCTCAGTCTTACCTTGGAGTTGGAGGTGGACTCGAGGAAGCAGAGTCTGTTCCCGAAGCCCTCGGCGGCCAGGCATAGCTTCTGCTGCTCCTTGTGGATGGTGGTGGAGCACTGCAGCACCACTTCATCGTCCTGTAGGGGGCGCAGAAGAGGCCAAGATGATTTTAAAAAAGAAAAAAAACAAAGACATTCCCACCATTCCTGCCAAGGGCACGGCAAGGATCTAATTCAACATCACCCCCTCGCCCCCTACATCAACTAAACCAGAAGCAGCTAATTTACACACAAACATCCATCCAGGCCAGCTGGGCATTCTTCTCAGAGGGCAACCCGCCGGATACAAGCATTACGTCATTTCAGATTAAACAAAAAAAAAACAGCCTGTATGACGCAGGGACACCGCAAAGCGATTTGCTGCTAAGCTGGAGGCCCTGTCAGTCAGCGTGAGGCCTGACCCGACTGTCAGAGCACGCCAGCAGCTCGTAGCAGGGGCTAAAGGCTCCCTTTTCAATTGACTAACTGGCAAAGGAAACATGGGGGGGGGGGGGGGGTCAGCCCCCGATTTTCTTAGTAAGAGGAGAAGTTGGGTGCCGTATACGAGGTCTTCAGGATCACCATAATCAAAAGGCCCTCACGGCTCTCTGGAGGATAAAAACCTCGTTGTACCAGCTTACAACAGCCTGATAAACGGCCTGGATTCATGCTCCCTTCAATCAGCTGGTGATCTGGCCCAGTGTGACTTACTAAGTGTGAAAAACATAATCATGTCCAAAAAAAAAACCGTGAGATGGAACCTCTCTTGTAACATGGCCTGTAGCTGCAGTACTGTGCTGCCTGGTCGGATGCATGCAGTTCAAACTATGATATTTATACAATAAAACATTGTACTGAACTTCATTTATGAAGTTCTTGGGTGGATGAAAACCATAGAGGGTCAAACGCGACACTTCATGTTTTAAGTCACACAAGCTCACCGCGTGCACGTGACTGGACTCTCCACAATTTCCATTATATTCCAAATAAAACTCGAAAGCCGAAATTTGCAGCTATCTTTAGCGCTGATTGAATGAACCGAAATAATCTGAAACTAGAGATTAGAACAAGGGCTTCACTCTATTTTGGCTTTGCAAGGATAAGGGCTACGGTACAGCAGTGAGGCAGTCTGCTTTCTGAACATGGAGGCTGGCTACCTTAAAATAAATACAGCTTAGAGATAACTGTGGTGGAAATTAGTCATATTCTGAGGGAGGGCCTCATCAAAGAAGAGCAGAAGCTTGTCTAACTGGACTCTAATAGGAGTAGAATCCTGTCAATCTTTCCAGAAACAGTTTCTCTAAGAAACTGTTTGCCTACCAGAAGTGTAAGGGAGAGAGGAAGCTGTAACAGGCACCCAGGTATACAGATTCCTCATGCAAAGGCACACGGCTTCACTGATCATTAATTACACGAGGCATTGACTGTTATACTGCTTGGTCAATAACACTGAGCAATATTAAGGTTTCACAAATGCATTGGGGAAAAAGCTGATAAACACTAATGTCTGTTTACACATTTATGATGCGAAAATGAGCTCTCTCACTGGTGAAAATGTCGAGAAGCTATGCTTCCTGTATTATAACTTACCACTCTCAGCTAGTGACAGACTGAGAATGGAAATAGCGTACTATACCACACAAAAACCTTAGGTCTAAATGTGATATTTAAAAAAATATTTTTAGCTCAATTTTATCTTGTTTGAGAATTCAGAATTATGAGGGTTTATGTTATAAATTCACATGTTTAAAGTTATATGGTGACTTACATGTGACTTATTTTTTATTCATATTGTTTCAACCTTTTGTGAGTTTCTGCTATTAATTTGAATTTCAGAAACTGACAATCATATCAGTTAGTAAAGCACTGTTTACTAAAGGGATTGGTGTCAGTTTTCGTTTTAAAACATTACGGCAACTATTATTAGTTATCAGAATCTCTATCAGGAATGGAGATTAAACTTTCACATGCATCAGGCCCTAAAAGCCACTACTGTGATGAAGACAGTACCTGAAGGTACCGCTAGTTTATTTTATGTTATTCTTTCCTCGCGCCCTTAACAACTGTGCCAGAATTCATGCGAGACTCAAGGGTGATCAAACAACATTCTGTTGCACGGTGATAACAGTGATATCGGTGACAAAAGCATTGCCCATAAAAGGTAGCCGTCTCTTCAATTACTTAATAAAACTTCTCACATTCTCAAATGTTGCGATATGGAGGTTTGTATAGAGTCATGCCAGAATTTTTCCCAAAGACCTTTCGGCGGTTATTGTCCTGGGACTGAAATTAACACCGAGACTACAAACAACGCGAGCCAAGTCTCAGGCACAAGTCCAGCTAAATAAATCCAATTCGGCACAAGGTGTCCGCCAAAACAACGACTGTTTTAGTTCCATCACTCTCTCCTGACAGGGCCGGGCTAGGAAAAGAGGGTAAAATGAAATATAACCAAGTAGGCTCCGTAGCTGCACTAAGACAGCGATGCCCGTTGTCATTAATTAGCAAATAGACAAAGCAGAAAAATGGAGAAGAGTCCATTTGGTTCCACTATCTTACAGATTTTCAGGGACCTATTCAGGGGCGGGACCAAAGAGCACTGGGCCCAGCTGAAAGCTGATTGGTCCCGAGAGTGCCACCTCCGCCTGTCAGTCACCAATTCAAAACGTATCATTCGCTAATGATAAAGATTGCCCCTCTGTATGAATTATAGCCCCTCTTATGTGCCCTGCCTTAAAATATCCAAGAATCTCCCCTGATACAAAACCATTCTGTATGTGAGAGTTAGAGGAGGATGACACAGTGCTGGAATAACTCAGGTGTGTTTGTGAGTGTACTTGAAAGCCACAAGGCCCTAAGAACCAGAGCTGATATTTCTGATACAGGACAGTGAACTTTGCAGACACAGGTCCTACACAGCATTGATATTAAACCATGGTTACAGGCTACGGGGATCAATGGACGAGATTACGTTCACAGGTTCTAACTCTGCCTTTACCTATTAGAATGTTAGCTGTGTGATAACAGCAGCGATGGGGGGGTCAGGGGGTTTTTTGAATATCAAGCAGATTCTGAAATAAGAGATAAGCCCCAGCTAGTGTGTTCATTACAGATAATATCATCCTTCTACCAGATAAACCTGCTTCCCAGTCAGGCTAAAGTGTGTTTCCTGAATCCACACAGGCAGCTGTTAGGAGCTCTACAAGCATGCTGCTGAACAACCATAGTGTGTATTTCAGCTCAAGACTGAACAACCTTTAAATGTTACATATCTGACTGTCAATGAAGATAAGCATTCTTTAATAATTGGTAAACACCAGTTAACTACGTTTTGGTGGTTCACACACTCTTGCCAAAACCATAACAACGATGAAGAATAATAGCAAATTATGTCAGGATCCATCCCTGCCTTGTCCTGTTCTGTCTTGTTTTCTCCATGTGGCCAGCAGGTGTCACTAGCCATCCTGTTCCCTTCTCAGGCTTTTAGCCCTTAAGTTCCTAGTGTGTTCTGCTGCTTGTCAGGCTGCCTTGTGGCTAAATGGGCTGAATGCGCAGCAGAGGCCTGCCTCCCCTGCAGTCATGGTTTCAAGACTGGCAGGAGACCAGCCTCAACTCTGTTGGATATTTTGAGCTTTTTTTCCCTTGGTTATTTTGTAATTGAATTGTAGTATAGGTCCTTGTTTTGTATGGTCATTCTTGCCTGTGTCTGCCTGGTTTTGCTGTAATAATTTGTTTCACTTATATTCCTAATGTTAAACTCCTTTCCATCCTGTTAATTACCCTCACCTGTTCCTTGTTGCCCTCATCTCTTGTGCTTGTGTAATTAGTTGACTCACACTTGTCCCTTGTCATACCCTTGTTGGCTGTGTATGTTCTTGCCCTTGCCCTTGTTTCTTAGTTGATCATTGTGTTTGCCAATGCTTAGCACCCTGTGTTGTTTCGGTATTGCTGTGTTTTGCTCCTGGTTTTGCTGTCTGCATTTGTGATTGTTATTATGGGTGTTTGTAGCTATTGTTTGCTGCTGATCTGCTATGGTTGTTCCTGAGTTGCCCCTGATTTAGTTTTGTCATTTACCTGCTTTGTTTTGACCCTTTGTGATTCTTTGCGTATGTGTCTGTTTTAGTTTATAAAGTCCTTTGCTTATTGGAACCGCTATGTGGGTTGTCCTTCCCAGCATCATGCCCCACCATAACAACATTGCACAATGTTGTCATCGCAGCCCAGAATAAATGACCAAATGGTGCAATTTACTCAGTCACACATTAAAGCCATGTAACGATAAACACATCCCGCTTTGCCATTCATTCCAACAATAGAATAACACACTGTTATAGACTGGGTATGCTTCAGTTTTTATACATCCATACTGTGTTATTTGTAGATTTATTTCCAAGGCAGAACCTGGCAGGTACTCCTAATTCAATATTCAAAGCTGAACCTCACAAACGTGACCAGGCACCTATTAATGCACCTATTGACTGTTTATTATCAACCATGGCACAAACCTTGCAAATTGATCCTCAAAAGTCATCTTATATTTACATTCAGGAGCTAAGGCACGGTACTTTGAAGATGGTTGCCCTGGATTTGCCGGGTGAATTAAAAAAAAAACAACGAATCTTAATGCATTACAGAAACCTCACTGCGAGCAGGATAAAGTGGACTACACTGAACTGCCTTGCGCGAGCAAATTAAGGAAGATCTGGTGCAGGGGATCAGAGATGCTGTTGAGATCCTAGGGCTAAGAAGCAGAGCAAATCAAATAGAGAGAGGAGGTGCGAATTAAGAGACACATTATAATGTAGAAATTTACAGTACGCCATACTAAGATAATATCACATAGAAATAAGTCTTATTTGTTATGTTTATTATACATTTGTTCCGGGAAAACAAAAAAAAAGTTAATAATTGATTTAAATTCAATTTAACGGAGTGAGAAAAAACACCATTACTTGTAAAGAGCTGGTCAGCCTCCTCTTGTTCGTGGAGCTGATCTACATATTATAAAGATGAGCCATCCGCCAAGAAGCGTAAGCGGTGAGCTGAGAATGTTTTTCTCTCCCGGGGGACGAAGCTGCTAGACCGGATTTCTCTGCCTGCGAGCGCCGTAGACAGAGTGGTACGGACGCCACTAGGAGCTGTGCACACCTGCGTGAAGTTGGCTCCCAATATGTTTCAGATTTCAACCAAACTGATCGCGATCGTATCTGCCGCGATTGTGCTGGATTGTGCCGTTACAATTTTTGTTTGTGCTGTTTTACTTTCTGAGATATAAATGTTTGTTTGCATGGTGACGTCATCAGCGTGAAGTTGGCCCCCCATTTGCATCTGATTTCAACCAAACCGATCGCGATCGTGTGTACTGCGTCTGTGCTGGTATGTGCCGTTAAGACCGTCTTTTGTGCTGCTTTAGTTTCTGAGATACTAATGTTTGTTTACACGGTCACGTGACACCAACGTGAAGTTAGCCCCCCCCATTTGCGTCTGATTTCCACCAAACCGATCGCGATCGTGTGTACTGCGTCTGTCCTGGTAAGTGCCGTTAAAACCGTCTTTTGTGCTGCTTTAGTTTCTGAGATAATGATATTTGTAAGGTTGGCCCCCCTCAAATTTGCGTCTGATTTCGACCATATATAGTTAATATTTGTGAGGTCTATACCTGTGCATTAACGCCGCCCCCCGAATTTCTAAAGTGGCATTGCTAGTGTGAAAATGCAGCGCCCCCTTATTAAATAAAATCATAAAATGAATACAAAGTGCTACATACGAAAGGCATATGGATGTTAGCCGCTGAGAATCTGAATTTATTCATCCCGATCCTGTAATGCGGTATCTGGCTGGCGGGGCTGACTAAGTCTATGTACAGCTTTGTCGCGGAGTCAAACGCTCCACCTTCTGTTAACATGAGAAACACGAGCCTGATCGCACTATACGGCGATCATGTAAAGGCATAAACTAAGAGGTATAACTCAGAAAAATAACAGTACAGACAATTTTTAAACGGTACAAACCACTGAGACCGGTTCGGAGGCAAATGGGGGGGCTAACTTAATGGCGGAGTCACGTGACCATGTAAATAAGCAATATATCTGCACTGAAGCAGCACAAACGGCAGTTTTAACGGCACAAACGATTACGATCGGTTTGGTCAAAATCAGACGCAAATGTGAGGGGGGGCAACCTTACAAAAATTAATATCTCAGAGACTAAAGCAGCACAAAACACACTTTTAACGGCACATACCAGCACAGACGCAGTACACACGATTGCGATCGGTTTGGTGGAAATCAGATGCAGATAGGGGGCTAACTTCACGCTGGTGTCACGTGACCGTGTAAACAAACAATATCTCAGAAACTAAAGCAGCACAAACAAAAATGTTAACGGCACATACCAGCACAATCGCGGCACAATCCGATTGCGACCAGTTTGGTTGAAACCTGAAACATATGGGGGACCAACTTCACGCAGGTGCTGTGCACACTTACGGGGATAAAATACGGGCACTTAAATCCGGAAAAAAAATGTGGCGGAGGAAATCGCAGAAATCTATGGTACTGGAGATACAGTGACAGCCCGTTTTTTAAACCCTCACTTTCACGCCCTGGTGTTACCCCGTCTCACTTGGGGATTCCTTTTTAATAAAGATCCATCCATCTTCTTTACCCGCTGGGAATAACCCAGGACGTCAATCCATCGCGAGGCACCTTAGCAAGTTTTTGGAAAGGGGAGGGGAGCAGATGATAAAAATCCCTAGGAGGATGATGACATGGAGCGAACATTCAAACTTCACACACATAGACCTGGAGCCAAGATTTGATGTCTGGTCCCAGAGGTGTGAGGCAGCAGGACTAACCACCGCACCACTGTGCCACCCCAAAATTAACGATTACTGTTTATATTCAGATACTCATATTCAGCTGGCTTTTTTCACCATTCAGCTTAAATGTTTATCTTCCCCCCTCCCTTTTTCCTAATGGCACCACAGCCGTTCTCCTGCCACATTTTGGCCCTGAAACCTTTTGGCTGGCAGCCTAGTCCTTTAGCAGCACAGGGCACCTGCGGGCGCTAACTGACAATGCAATTAATGGTTTGGAGTCCTGCTTCTGAGTCACCCGTTTACATCTCACCCCAGTGCGCTCCTGCGGGGGCCATCCACAGTGCTATGGAAATGCTCTCTGTTCCACTTGTTTACCCATGGCTCCTGTGCGTAAGCCCTGCTTCTTCAGCCCCGTGCCCTTTGCAATTATGACCACGGCAAGCAGGGTTACACTTCGCCAGGTCACATGCTCATCGAGCATCACTTACAGGGATATTGGTGAAATAAACCTGTAACCCTGACTGAATGCCCTACACTTTGTGCTCATATGAGCGCCCGTGCGTAGTCAAACCCAAACATTTCCCTGAGTGTTACCAGGAGACCTTATTTTTCCAATCCGGAAAAATCCTTACCCATAATTCTGCACTGCTCTGTATGCAGTAAAGCCTCTTTTTTAAATGCCTACTCATCTCTGTTAGGGCTTTCCTCATTAGAGCAGAAGTATATTATAAAGACTGCGTTATTTACTATTATAAATATTGTCTCTCTTTGTGAAGAGTACTTTAGTGGAGATCTCTAGTTTATCCTTCTCCACAAGACTTCCGATTGATGCGCCTTCCTACCATAATAATGTAGAAGTTGCTTCAAATGGCAGCTGTTACCAAACACTGGAACAATAAGTGCCGTCCTAAAATCTTAATCGTTCCTCAGCACAGATGTATCATTTCTTCTCTAAAGAGACTTTGACCCGTCACACTGAGCCCAGTAAAAAAAAATCGCTAATACCGTGCGTGATTAACGATCGATCAGTCTTACATTTGCCTTATGTCAACAGCTATAGCATTTCAAATGTACAGAACGGAATGCACACAGTGTGGCCCCGCCTTCGGAAATTAGCGTCTAGAATTTTTAGCTATCATTCTGAGAATCAATCACTCATTACTCTGCACAGGGACTCCCTTCTGCCCAAAGGGAGTACCAAGAATCCTTCACTAATCCTTCACAGTGCTGAGCTTATATCTTTCACTTGCAGGATGTAGATGTCTTCAATAGATGGAATACAACCCAATACACCATGTAACCATCCTACCAGACTATAGCGCTGCAATCATTACGTGCAAGAATGCACCCAAGAGAAGCTCTTGCTGGCAACAAAAATATTTATGTGCATTAATCCAAAATAACAGAATCAGTCTTGCTGTTAAATGTAGAGGGAACTGAAAAGTTGACCCTGTATTGAGGAATCACACTGAGTTGTTATTTGACATGCTGTCAGCTAAATGTTTTGAAATAGCCCAGACCTTACACCACCTTAATGCAGCCGATACAAGAGGAAAAGGACACAGACTCCGGCCCAAATGGGGATGCTGATGGAGCAGAATTGTCCAGCTGGAAGGTTGTTTCTGCTCCTTCAGAAACGTGAAAGTGAGGGACACTAAATCTCGACACAAAAACGGCTTGGAAATGTCTTCAGATGAGGAAAGAAAGGCGCACACACAACAGTGACCTACAGCCGAAAGCACAACAGGTGTTAAAAGACAACAGGAATCATCTCCTTACGTTACCGTATCTGGCAGATTAAGTTGGATCACAAACCTTTCGTCTCCCAGGAATATTTCTACTGAACTGCAGCCATCCTGAATCCACCACTGGCTTGTTAACAGAGCACACTGTCTCATGACACAATATGAATGGTGTACACAGGAATTATGGGATGGACTGAGGGAATGTTTCAGATCTTATGATTTTGCCTAAGTCCTTTTGAAGCAATACACATTCCAGAAATGTATTCCACACAGCTCAAACTGTTACACAGATACTGAAAATCATCTTTTGGGGACAGACAAATATCCACCAGAAATAGCAAATCTTAAATGACATTTTGTTCCACAGCAGCTGAACTAAGTCTCCTTCTGATTTACCCTGTGGTGAGGTTGTGTTTCCTTTTTTTTGTTTACTATGCATTGACTGGTTGTAGACTCTGGACCTCTGATGCGAATATAAGGGGGTATTGGCCAGTTATTACGTAGAGTCTTATGTCGAGTTATGCCTGGTGTCCATATGTAGCTTGTAATACAGTATGCATACAGTAATGTATATGTGACAGACAGCTACAATTTCAAGAGACGCCCAAACTGACCTATGTCTGGTGGTCCTGGTCCCAAATGTGCACACGAGTCAACACATGGCTGTATTTGTTAATAATTCAACTGAATGAAAACATTATTATTCAGGAGTATGTATGTATTATTATAGACACCCGGTTTTAATCAGACGGTTTTAATCAAATTCTCTAGCACATTAATAATTAATGCCACGCCACTGTGTGATGCTTACTGGAGGTGTGTGTGATGAGGATTGGGACTTGGGCTGTTTTCGGGGGCCAGGCTGAAACCCACCAGAGGTTTACGTGCGTCCAAACGGTGACAAATGAAAGTTCACGGCTTTGTGATCAGCATATTGTACCGGGGGTCCCGGCTCAGCGTCACCATAGTGCTGCCAATGGCAGAAGACCAAGCATCGCTCAATGGGAGTCACTCATGCTTGGGGACTGAGAGCATAAGACAAAGCAACTCTTTGGCTTCTGATTCAGACCGGCACTTTGTGTCAGATAACTCAACACCACACTTTCTTGATGGCATCTGTGGAAGAAGAAATAAATACTGAATTTTACATTACTGGAGGCGTTCCAAGACTGCAAAAAAAAATCTTAAATCAAAGATATCCGCTGCAATTTGAGCTATGTTTAGACCAAGCTCACCCCGCTGTGAATCCTACTGTGACAGGTTCTCTGTTGATCCCCATTAGATCTGAAAGGCTGTGTGTCCACCTGCAATTCCCCAGCTAATTCAAAGCACAGGGAAAATGCGAATGCATGAGTTGAGATGGCTCACAATCCCTTCACACATAATAATGCAGATAGCCAGCGTCTTCGTTTCCTACCGAGAAGCTGACCGTGCTGAGGTTTGCTTTCATCTCACACTATCACCTGGCTACACATTACGAAACAAACCTACGAATGAATGAACCCAGAAAACATACCCCTGACCCATTCACCCCCCCCTCCATCTTCCACACATCGTAGCTCAGAGAATGACGACGATCGACGATAAAGTCTGTTTCATCCATCCGTCTCGGTTTTATCCCATTCTGCGTTTTAGCATGCAGCACACCACCATCTTCCCAAACTGCTCATATCTTGGAGGGTCGGAGCGAGCGAGGAGTCAGGTCCCAAGGCAGGGAGGCCCTTGACAAGATGCTAGTCCATCATAGGGCACACCAGAAGGGCAGGCAGCAGGGGTGCTGAGGGCGCTTCTGGTGGTTGGTGGTACTGCAGTGTCAGAATACTCTAGGGCTGAGTGTGCATGCATATAGCTTCGTCAAAAATGGAAAAAAAAAAAAACATACAGTGTTATGTTAATTATCTTGCAATGGCTCTGCAATTTGCTTTGCAGAAAGGAGGTCACTGGGGACAGGATGAAAGAGAGGCGTCACAGCAACGCAAAAATGCACACAGAAAGTATTACGACCATAGAAAGCAAATGTCAGCATGAAACAAAGCAAAGTCCCAGACATTTCAGCCATTTTAGGTCCAAAAAAGAAGGCGAGCCCCGGAAAAAGAGGACATATGGTCACCCGATCTACTGGTCGTTCCGACTTTCAGCACCCTTAGCTCAAAATGTCTTCCCACACTTATGGGGCACACACACATGCATATTACTGATAATCGACTTAAACCACATTAAATGCACTAGGCAACAAATTAAAAAACACACAATTACAGAGGACAAAACCCAGAGGTGCAAGGCCATCGTGCATCCCTCCACTGCTGAACATCCGCATGACTAGAGAACTCATTTCCGCATTGAGTGTAGGCCTTCTTATGGCACAAAGCAGACGGATAATGCCTGCTGTGTTTCAGCTGTAAAACTCTGTCGTAGCTTTGGAAACTTCAGGTTTCAACTGCTCAGACACATAAACCACACAAAACAAAGTGGAGTTTGAGGGACCACGTCAGGGCGCAAGCTGCTGACCACATTAAAAGACTGTAGACTGCAAGTAAGCTCCCATTTAATTTCAGTCAGCCTCCGGTAGCACATATCGATTTAGTTTGTATTATATATGTAAATGGCTTTCTCATTCCTGCAAACTGACAGCATGCAGTCCCCAGAATACAAAAAAGCGCAAACCACTTATAGACAGTTGTCACCAACATGTACCCGGACTGCAACTGAGGAAACTCGATGGAGCAGGAAAATATAGATGTTAAAAGAAGTTAAAAACATTGCATCCCTTTTCAGCGCAGGTTTGCAAGGCATTCTTGGAGAAATTGACCGCAGACCAACCATGTCGCAGCCAGATATTTATAATTTATCCCGAACCACAATTTCGGCAAAATAAAAGCAGCGTCACATTACTGTGAGGACTCCTGGCGACCCTAGGATGCTTAAAGATGTGTCTGAGCTGTGGCAACTTCGAGTGGCAGCTGAGATCGCGCAATCACGCTTTTAAATTGAGCTTTAGTGACATTGCCAGGCTTTACGTGCGTTATTAATGGGAAGCCGCCCGAGTTAATCCCGCACTCGAGCCCCATCCTGATCACTGCAGCGCTGCTCAGACACGCCGTGGTCCCCCTAGCTTGGGGACCGAGCCATTCCCTGGCCCTGCATCCACCCTAAGTCACAAGAGGCAGGGAATATTTGTGAGACCCAATGCTCAGTTTCACAGGGCACATAAAACAGCATCCTGGCGATTTAAGCACCCTTACAGCGATACTCACTCACACAGCCTACATGCGCCCCATCTAATAATAATAATAATCAATACTTTATTAATCCCCGTGGGGAAATTGTCTTTACGCCTCCCTCAACTCGCTCTTTGTAGAGTAACCTGTCTGCAAAGGGCAGCGACCCGTGGCGGCGCCCAGGGAGCTGGGGGTTGAGGGCCTTGCTCAAGGACCCACAGACATGCTGAGGCTGGGTTTGAACCGGCAACCTTGTGATTACAGAGACACAAGGGCAGTGGTGGCTTAATGGTTAGGGACGCGCACTTGTAATTGAAAGACTGCAGGTTTGAATCCCTGAACAGCAAGGCACCAATGAGGTACCCTGAGCAAGGTACCGCCCCCAAGCACTGCTCCCCGGGCGCTGAATTAGCTGCCCCCTGCTATGTCACATATGGGTTAAATGCAGAGGACACATTCTGCTGTTGTGTGTCAACAATGACAATTAATCACTAAATTCAAACAAGCTTAGCCCACTGAGCCACATGCAGCCCCCAACCCCCTATATATCTACTTGAATATCTAGCCAGATAGGTCAAAACAGAACCCCCACCACTGCACAGTTAAAATCTACAGAGAAACGTTGAGAGATATAGATCATTATTAAACAGCCTATTGAAAAGAAAATCAACTGTGCTAAAGAAACGAATTCGTAAAACGTACAAAGTTCTTCATTCTTCAAAGCAACCAATCCCAAAACAGCAAAATCACTTCCAGCTACACAAAATATGTGACATAAACACATATTTAAGAAGCTTTTTTGAAATGATGGTGTATGCTTGCATTATGGGCTACAGTATGGAGTACAAAGCAGTAAGGCACATACCATTAACTTGATAAATGGATTCTGTCTAAATTAAACTGAGAAATATCCCGTCAGCCTGCTTCGTAGTTAAGTAGCAGCAAACTATGACATTTTTAGGGAAAAAAAATCAATGATTTATTGGGATTTTTAGTCCTTTGACCAAATAAAAAAAAACTTAATCTAAGGGCAAAGTTTGTCAAAACAATAGGCTAGGTCATGGGCGTAAATCATGGGGGGCAGTACCGGTCCTAGCCGGTGTGGCGCCCTAGGAGAGCATCACCGCCAGCGGCCCCCGCTTGAGGCAAAGTTAAATTTGCTGGCAGTTCGGCGCCCCCTCGGAAGTTGGCGCCGTAGGCAATCGCCTATGTCACGTATAGGATTGACCGGCCCTGTTATTACTACTGCTACTTAATAGGCTTCGCTAAGCAGGTAAATTCATGTGGGCTTGTTCTTTTCATATGAAGACACATTAATACCAACTAGTTTTAAGAATAGTG
>JAODKC010000045.1:11916765-11938021 GCA_026777985.1 Mormyrops attenuatus
CCCCCCCCCCCCCCCCCCCCCCCCCCCCCCCCCCCCCCCCCCCCCCCCCCCCCCCCCCCGTTTTTTTTTTTTTTTAATGCTTTTGCATTTAACACTAATTAGCGACTGACGTGCCAATAACGTTTACCTACGGTATACAGAGTCGATTGCAGCCGAAGACAAGCAGCATCGTTTCCTCTCGGTGTTAATGAAGCATCTGCTCTGAAAGTTATCCGTTATCCTCCAAAGACTCTAACGCCGGATCGGGCATTAAAATGGAAAAGCCTCGACGGGATTAAAAATGTTAGCAGACGTCAGGGGCCACGCTGCATAAGGAGAGAGAAAACACGCCATCCGTGCGGCTATCGGCGAAGATCGCGACGGCGCTGCAGCCCGTCCGCCGACGCTTCTCAGTCCTGATATCTACAGGCTATGGTGCTTAAGGCGGACATTAACCTACCCAGACTTGCGGTTCGCACAAGAGTTTCTGCATATAGCCTGGGTAGATACGGTCTGAGTTGGTGGTGGGGTGCTGATGGTGGGGGTCCTGCGCCAGGGACGGCGCTCGCGTCTCCGGGCTGCGGTGATGCAGCATCGCAGGCTTAGGGTTAGGCGTCCGGGTTAGGTGTACTACCCTGACACACCGAGTGTGCTGTGCAGAAATCAACGCCGCCGCCGACTTCATGCAACCTGTAGGAGATTTATCAAACGCACACGATCGACCGCGCACTTACATAGGCCAGTTTCAAGTATATCTCAAAATATAGTTCTTAAACTTTTTGCCTTCGCAGAAGAGCAATGCGTTAAAATAACTGACAGCTGGGAGAAAATAGCTTCCTGAGATACTCCAGCAGGTAGCTGAGGGCTGTGGTATTGCTAGATCTCAGTAGGTACACATCTTCATTCTCCTGCTCACTCCATTTCCCAGTGGAGTCCCCCCCCCAGCTCCGCAACACCAAATTACTGTTATCTTCCCACATACATATCCGTCTTGGTCTGTTATCACTACATTTTTGGTTTTATTGCTATGGTTTACATGTAGCTGCCAAAATCGCATACGTCATTAGACTAATTAAAAAAAAGACCTTGATCCAGGTTACATATTAATGTTTTAGGCAGCATTTACATAAGTGCTTCAGGCACGTCTGCCGCACTATCACCATGCATTAATTTCGTACTTAATGACCTTCATGGTTTAGTCCAGGTAACTTTTTTTTTACTGAATCTAAAGAGACACCGCCTTCATCTAGAAGAGCTATGTTCATTAATCTTTATTTCTAAACTCTGCCATTCAATAAACAACCAATACAGCAACCATTAGGGAATACTGAGCTGTACTGAATCTGTTCAAGTGAAGACGTCGCTAAATTTGGTCAAGTCACAACAAAATGCAAGGTGTAGTCAGGGGTGTACACTCTCAGAAAAGAGGGTAAAAATTTGTACCTTTGCTTGCCACTGGGGCTGTACCCGCAAGGGTCTACCAATTGTACCCTTAGTTGTAGGTAATTGTACCTTTTGAGGGACAGAAACAGACTCTGAGGAACATTTCTGTACCATTGATAAGACAGTAATGCTGTTTGTAACTTTGTTCCTCAAAGTCCATTTCTGTACCTTAAAAGGTACAATTACAAGGGTACAGCACCAGTGACAAGCAAAGGTACAATTTTTCACCGTTTTTCTGAGAGTGTAGAAAGCGGGCAAAATGCGTACACCTCAGTATTTAATTTGGTTTCATTTGCCACCCCCCCCATCCCAAATAAGCAAACCTAAGTTGTGCCCCCTCAATACCAAGTACACCTTTGGTGTACATGTGCTTAACACCACCACAGCAATTTCTGTCAGACTGCTAAACCACAGTTACAGCACCAGACAGTATATTTTGCTAACTGAAACACCAAGATATTACAACTATGACGTATATCGACCATGAACTCAAACCCTAGCTGTGTATCATGTCATACCTCCACAGGCATCTTTCTGACACGCTTTTAGAAGGTGACACAGCACCTTCTGATGTTTGATACACTTTAAATAGTGGTGAGGCGAAGGGGCACCGGGACCTCAGCTGGATATGATTGCGGTGAAGCCAGTGAGAAACGGCCTACAGCAGCTGGTGGGCAGCTGTGCATGATAATCTCACATGCTGGGGCCTCAAAGCCTGATGTGCTGGGGGAGGGGCGTAGCTAGACCTTGTACATTTGGGTGGCAAGACTAGACCCAATGATTGTACTGGTGTGGCAATGGGGTAGTATGTTGGAGGTGTTTCCTCTCTGTACTTTTTGCAGATTGTGAGTATTATTCATTAATCATGTCAAAATCAGAATCCTTTTTATTAGCCAGGTTTGTTTCCATACAAGGAATTTGCCTTGGTGGTGTTTTGCAGAATGAAAATGTTCCATGATGGATGGATGGATGGATGGATGGGCACTCTTTCCGGTTAGCTGTGGGCTTTCCTCTAATTTTAAAAGGCAGATGTTATTTGCACCCACATGACAGCAGCCAACATCTGGCAACAGCCAGATGCTGTTTGTAAAGAGGCGAATAGACGCCGTGTGACTATCATCACCCGGGTGCAAACAGACACTCCGTGTCACAAAGACGCTTCTACTGTCATTTATGATTTGATCTGTGTTACGGGGCTGGGAGTCTGGACTTTCACAAGATCTAATACGCAGAACATGAACAGTGTCTTTACTGATATAGGGAAAGGTACAGTGCTCCATGCGGTGGTACCCAGATCCACTTGAGGATTTAGAATACGTTTGCATCAAAGAATATCACTGTAGAGTACTGCTTTAAGGATGCCCTGAGATTATTTTTGGGGATAAAAAGATTGGACACTGCAGGCAAGCTATGCTAAAGAGAGAAGGTTAGGAGGGTAACAGGAAACAGCTATTTAAAGTTTGCCACCCGAATCCTGTGCTCTTTTATGCCGGATGGTGTTAGTCTGCTGTGCGGTAGTCAGTGCACGGCACGGTCAAAGGTGCACCCACACTATGAGGGTGTAGGCAGGGGTTAGCTTAAAACATGGTGCCTTCCTTCTGTGGAAACCCTCCAGCCCTGAGCCGCTTCTGTACGATAAGCATGCCAGAGAGGCTGTCTCCAAAAGATTCCCCGCAGGCCTAGTCACAGCTGGCCAGACACAAACACACACACACAGCACACACACACGCACACACCCACACACAGAGTTGATATGATACTTTAGGCAAAGCTCATGTTTTGCCTCATTAGCTTTGATGGATTTCCTTATACTCTAGACTTTATGCTCACTGTAACCAACATTTTCCTTCGTCAATTTACTCTCTCACTCACACACACACACACACACACAGTGTGTGTGGCTCAGCGGGTTAGGACCCTTTGATTGGAAGGTCGCTGATTCAAATCCCAGAGTCAGCAGAGTGATTTCACCGTTGGGCACTTGAGCGAGGCCCTTAACCCCAAATTACTCCAGGGCAAAAACAAATGCCGCTTTGAACCAAAGCATCTGCTAAATAAGTAAAATGTAAATTGAAGTCACTGCTTCTTCTAACCACGTGTGACGAACCCTGGGCGGCCCTATCTCATCGCAGCCCCACCTCAGTCACCTCTGCCCCTTAGATGGACATCGTTTCATACCAGGGTCATTATTTAGGGTTTAGTGCCATTGCGCGCAAGCAGGAAACCCCTGTCTGCACATGAATGGAGATTAGCGCTTAGCATAGCATGTTACAGTGCATGGCTAATGACAGTAATTAAAAAAAAAAAATTAATTGGCTTTGCCCAGTTGACAAGAAGAGATAAATTACCCATAAAGGAAGGAAATAGCGATCAAACGTGAAAACAATTTTTACCTTTTAAAAAGTGTTTGTCTTTACAAGCCGATATTAAATCAGCTTTATGACTGCAAATGACTTTACATCAATATAAATTTGATTCCATACATGGAAACTCTAGGTTTATCTACAGTACAACAGACACAATGCAATAATTGGATGAAATATGACTTATGAAGGGTGTGTACAGCCAGATGAGATACATGAGCTTTATATAGACAGACAGGTCTCGCTAAAAATCATGGAAATGGAATTGTTGGACCGGTTCGGTCCATTAGCAGTTGGAGATGCCCCCAGTTGGGGTTGCTGGAAAAAAAAAGAAAATGAAAAAATTAGCAGTAAGCGAAACACAAGAGGCCCAGCGTGAAATATCAGTGACAGATGGTCCATCTTCGTCCCTTCCCGACGTCAGCAGAGCAAGGCGCCCGCCAAGTATTCACCGGCGGAAAAAAATAAAGTCAGTCACACTGCACTCGCGGCCTGCCGCAAAGGCCCCGCCCCCTCGCCACTCAGGAGGGCAGCACGGTATGGAGCGTGCCCACAAGCTGCCACGTCAAACATCATCCTGCGCCCCCCCCTCCAGCGGCCCTTAGATAGAGTCCAAAGGGAGTGTGGCATCTACATCGGCCTTCATGCCCCCCCCCCCCCCCACCCCACTGATAATGCGTCCTATGCAGCAGCAGGAGATGCAGAGGTGCTAAGAGACAGACAGCAGACTGACATCAACATCAGGGATGTGTCTGTCATATATTCCCCTCAAAGAAATAGAGGGGGGTGGGGGGGGGGCACGGGAGGGTTAAAAAATTTGGGAAGATTTTTTCAGACACTTTCTCTGGCTCTTTCACATCCTTCTGTTTTTATATCTTATATTTTGATACTTCACGTTCTTGTTTTTTAATTTGTTTAACTTAATGTTATCTCTATTCCCCTAATGTGAGCGTCGCTGGGGAATCACACGCATTCAGCTTCGTTGTAACTTGTCAGGATGACAATAAAGGCATTCAAATTCTAATCTTTCAAGAAGTGGAAATAAAACCTCCAAATGAACAAACTGTGCTTAAAAAAAGGAAAAAAAGCCCCAATATAGCAGAAGGTCTCTCTATTGTGTATATGATGTACAGCTGGGTTACTGCTTGCCAGAAGCTTCCTGGGTAAATATAGCACAGTTAACATCATCATCACAAGAGGGGTCACCAGGCCAGGGGGCGACCAGATAAGAGCGATGGACAGAGTGTTCAGTTCCTGCACACCCACACACAGCCAGGAACATGCAGCCAGACAGAGCAACACACAGCCACACACAGCCAGCGAGGCACAGTCAGACAGTCACAGTCGCACACAGCAAGACAGACACCTTCATATAGTAGTGACAGCACCCTCCCTCTCCTCCTGAGAGATTTTTGGTCCATTTTTTTTCTTTCTAGGGGCTGTATGTAACCCAGAATGGGGGGACAAATAAGGGTTAGCGGTGACCTCAGCACTGTCCATGTGAAGGTGACCGCAATGAGGATGGGTCACCGTGAGGTACAGGGGACTATGGAGAGAGACACACAGGACAGAATGCAGCCCATTGGCCACCTTTACTGTTATACTGTTATTTCTCCTCTAACCGCAGCATGGTAATAAGAACAGGGAAAGTGTCAGGCGCCATTCTAGGATTAAGCATAAGAAGGGCAATAATTCATACAAGCCAATGATATGTTTTGGTGAGTGACAGGGAAGGGGGCACTCTGGGAGCCAATCACCTTTCAGCCACAGCCACTGTGCCCCCCCCCCCCGTATATACCCTTGGAAAAAAGTGTAGACTAAAAAGTGACAGGAATGATAAGGGAGAAGGACATCAGAGTCACAGAAAAATTAATGAGTCACCCAACAGAAGACATCAGGAGCAGAGAGGGTACAAAAACACAAGGCAACACAAGCTGTGTGTTGCTATGGTTAGGAGGACCATCAGCTGCATTTGTCAAAGGGCCTTGCTGATTTCTGAGTCTCGCAATCGTGCTTTCAAAACCCTTCAACACAAAGACAAGGATTTTTTTTCCCTGGGTGAAAAGTGCATCCGTGACCCAGGGAGAAGCGGAGAATTCCTCGTGCTGCCCACTCACGGCTCTTATCAACTGACCACAGAAACTGCCCTATCTGTAGTGAAATTAGCCTGACCGACCACAAACCCCACCGTGGCCACACCGGACTGCTCGGCAAACAACGGCCATTCACAGGGATCTCTGTTCAGCTTAAACCCACCAAGGCACAAAGAATACACACCCACAGACACCTTCATGTTTAAGGTGTTAGCCCATCCTGTGGTCAGTGTGGATCCCAATGCCCCAGTGCAGTGACGGGGACACCGTGCTGTAAAAATGGCGCCGTCCTTCAGGTGACACGGAAAACCAAGGTCCTCACTCTCTGAGGTCATAAAATATCCCTGGGCATCTTTCGTAAGAGTAGGGGTGGTACCCCAATGTCCCTGAAGTCATCAGCCAATCATATGTTTTGAATTGGTGAGTGACAGGGAGAGGGGCACTCTGGCGGCCAATCAGCTTTCAGATGGGCCCCTGTGGCCCCCGCTATGCTCGGTGAATAGGCATCATTCTGCAACCCGGTTCTGTAGAACATCATTTTGTCCAACATGGCTTCCACCCTCACCCTAACCGATCATGTGAAATGAGATGCATGGATAATCCTTAATAATAAAATAAGAACACTGTCTTTAGGGCACAGGGCTTTCTAGGGCTATGAATACCACTGGTTTCCTCATTTAGTTGGCCAGTAGGCATTTAAAGGTCTACTGCTCCTAGTGTCCTACAGCTTCTGAACCCCCAAAGCACTGGCGTCCCGCACACACGCACGAGTGTCCGCCGCATGGACCGACAGAAGCACCATCACCCATGGAGTGCAGAGCACAAGGCCTAGATTCGAAGCGACATTGCAGGAGACCCCTTGGCTAGACAGAATCTCCACTGGGATGGCGATTTAAAAAAACCATATCAGCTTTCAGACTCTGGTAACGGTCAAATAAATTAAAATATTCAGGGCCTGAGGGAAAAAAATAATGCAAATGAAACAGAAGACAGGGAAGCGAAGGAAGCACTCATAATAAAACTTTGAAACGGAAGTGAATTAAATATTTACCAACACAGAAATGCATATAATGCAATTATACAAATACTAAATATTTATATATTATGTCATGGGATGTCGCTATTTATGAACATAAATTAATGCCATGTATTACACATTGTACATTTGACATTAATTAGCACTTCAGAATATAACGAAGTCTGTGGGACATTACATCTCCGTGGCTCATTAGCGGGCGTGCAGACGATCCTCATGGTCTTTCCGCACAAGTGCGGTTTACCGCAGCGGGGTGGTCAAGGACCCTGGCAACCAGACAAAAGTCGAATAGTCTGAGTCGTGGGGGGTCCTTGAGCGGGTCACGTAAGCTGTGCCATTTCAGTAAAATGCCGGCTGTATGGACTCCAACAGGCTGGGGGCTTTCTGGCAGCAAGCAGCCCGCTGCGTTTACCGTCGCCGCTCGTGCCGCTCATGCCGCTCGTGCCTTCCGTCGCTCAGCTGACAGTCAATGGCCTGTACGCTCGCGTGGGAAAAGTGGGCTGTTCAAACGAGCACAGCTGCTCGCGGCTTTAATTGCATCTGTATACCTTTCATGGGCATAAACCGTGACGTGAAACACAAGGCCATAAAAACGGCACAACAAAGTGTGAACAAACAGTCTGAGCAGCCAGGGAGAGAAGACCTGGGCCCCCCGGACTGGTTATGGGGAGCAGACGGGGGTTCGCAAGTCCAGGGTGGCTTGTTCAGCAGTGGGGGTCATGCAACACTTTGGGAGGGGGGTTAGGGTTGGTAAGAAAGCAATGTATATCTTTCTATCTATAATAATTTATATGGTAATGCTCCACATTAAATTTACCTTCACAGGACATTCATCATGCATTTACAGCAGCATGTAAGTTTATGTTAACATCATAACATACCTTAACAGTTTTAATATACATAAACAACAAACATTATATTACCATACGATTATAATGTTTATTATCAGAAAATGTTTGTTATTAATGTATATTAAAGCTGTTACTGTATGTTAGGATGTTACATGTTGCTTACATGCTGCTTATGTATGTCCTATGAATGCATTATGAATGCGTTATGAAGGTACAATTAATGTAAAGCGTTAATGTTATTTATCTGTTTAATTTCATAGTTTTCCTTCATTTTGGCAAATGAAATTTCATTTCAATATCAATTTCAATTCAGTTTCAACGTCAATTCAATTTCAATATCAATTCAGTTCAATTCAAGTGAGTGACCTAGAAGGTAAGTGCCTGACAGATTACAGCATTCACACCAAATTTAGCCCCTCTGCAGGAATGCTCCTGTATCCAAACTGGAAGAGGGGGAGGGGTGGCACCCTCGCCTAGTGTGCTTGCTCAGGCCCAAAAGTGCCACTCCTGTCCCACTGTGAGGCATCGCCCAGCTGCTGACAGGGTCACGGGCCGCCTGGCTCGCTTTGTCCGTGGCCAGAGAGAGGCTAATCGAGCCACGGCGTATGCGATCTGTCCTCAAGCCACCGACAGAAGGGAGGAAGGCTGCTTCTCCTCATGTCTTCAACACGAGTGCTGTACCGCAGATAACCAAGGGGTTATCCTGGCAACTAATGGATCGATTTACTTCCTTCCAGGGATGACAGTACCAGAAGCAGTGGGTCTGTTCGAGGGGCGCCGTGGAAACGGTTCTGATATCGGTCACATGCGTGTCGATTTACTGCGAGTCACCGGCCATGTTTCTTCTCCGTAGCACTTTCCTTAGCGGCCTCGTGTCCGCCCCCATCCTGCTGTCCTCTCCGGCAGAATCGTCTGGCACGCCGGCTGGTCAGGCCGTCCAAGGCCGAAAGTTTAATAAACACCGGCCCTGAGCGCTCACCGGACAATTTCAGCCAGGAGACCCCGGCCAGGCGGAAGGACGGGGCACTGGGAAAGACCCTGAGCGTAAAGGGAGGAGCTGGTGAAACATGACGTGCCCACAGCCAAACACCGACCCCACCGCAACCCCGAGCGGTAGCCAGCGGACGAGGACAGGGGCAGGACGCCAGGGAGATGCGAAGCAGCCAGCGCAGCCAAGCAGGCAGGTAAGGGGGAGTTGGCAGCCATCGGGGCAGGGGTGATGGGCAGACGAGTTTATAATGGCCTGATCGGGGCTCAGGAACGGGTTCTTTGTGAGCCTGGTGGGGGGACTTGATGGATGCCCCGCCTCCAAATGTTTGCTGTGACAGAAAGACATGGGGGTCCCGTGGCAGCACAACCAGAGTTGCAATGCAGATGATAGCAGCTCAAGCTCCATTTCAAAGGCACCAAGCCCTGTGGGTCACACACTCACACACCCGAACACACACGCACGCATGCACCCACACACACACACACACACACACACACGCACAGACACACACAAGCACACACACAGACACACACGCACGCACACAGAAACACAGACACACGCACGCACACACACACGCAGACATACACACATGCACGCACACACACACACACACGCAGACATACACACATGCACACACGCATACACACACACACACACACACACGCATACACACACACACAAACTTAACTGATGCAGGCCTCCCAGAAACACCCCCCCATCATGAAGGGCATCCAAAAAGAAGCTGCCCTTGCCCCTCTTTCCCTGTACTACCCGCCCAGGCCCGTCGGAGGGGGTGAGACTAAGGTCCTGTATTCAGGTCGCCCTCCCATAAGGCAAGGAGCCTGAGGGTCAGGTGAGTACATGGTGCTCCGACCGATACCCCACTGCATCGCCCCACGTCTGTCAGCCTGAGCATTATGGGATGCCTTTCTGTTTGGGCAGCATATCTCATGTATCCTGGGTGATTTCAGCCTGATGATCATTTAGATATCAGACGGAAAATACCATCAGGATACACCCCCCCCCCACCACACACACTCAGGGAAATGAGCCAATAAATCAATGAGCCAGTAATCTCTGAGGGGAAATCGAGCACCAAATACAGCTTGGCCTTCAGCACACAATTAACCAATAATGGGCAGTGATCGCAGTTCAGTCAGGGGCGTATAATGGGGGCGGGGCCACTGCCCGAGCTGAAAGCTGATTGGCCCCTAGCGTGCCCCCTCTCCTGTCACTCACCAGTTCAAATAATGTCATTGGCTAATGAAAAGATTGATCCCTCTGTATGAATCATGTCCCCTCTTATGCACTCTCCACCTTAAAAAAATTTCCCCTTAGTTCAATGGCCTTGATGTGTCTCTCCCAAACTGCCCATAGTTATTTGCTAACAGCACTCCTAGTCTGCATAATCGCACATACACTGGATTACATTTTAGGCTTGCGTCTCTTGTCTTTCATCTAGTAACTGCACAGCTTTATCTCTGATGTTACTGCCGATTAAACCTTTCCCATTGGGAATTAATTAAATTATCCATCCATCCATCCATCCATCCATCCATTATGGAACATTTCATTCCAGCCAGAGCTGCCCCACCCATGTATCAGTCAGTCGTGGCGTGGTAGCGACCTACGATTCCCGAAAATGACCAGCCTGACCAAGAAGGCAGAGATTGAGCTGTTCTGAGATCAGATTCTCGAGGGACGGCGTCCGAGGCCGGAGCCGCTGGGTTAGTGGCGTGGCGTGCCGTGCCCTGGCAGGCAGCTTGGGGCTCAAACGGACTTAAAGGCAGGCAGCAGTCCTCCGGAACCCCAGGACAATTCCAGCCCGGAGACCGACTGCCTCTTCATAACCTGTGAATTTTCACCAGGGGAATGAAACTCGGTGCGTAGGAGTTATCGTGGGGGGGAGGGGGGAGCAAAAGCAAAAGTCTATTGTCAGCTAATGCGTTTCCAGATGACGACAACAGTTCGATTCAAGCTGAGTACTAACACATTGTGTTGCTATGGTGTGAGGGTGCTTAGCAACACTTAGCGACGTGCCACTGCCGTAATATTTTTTGAGAAACATTGTAGCTGTTATAAGGCTGTCGTAGCTATTCTCCCTCTTACTTGTCTCTTTCCTTACATATATTTTCCTAAAGGACATTCCCAGTAAACATTGGGGCCTTGGACTGGATATTCGGATGGAAAACTGAAGGATGGAATTCTGCTGCGCTAAAGCTTACTGCCGACCATAAATGTCTGACTTGTGTTCTGCGGCAGGACTGTAATGTAGTATATGTGCCTCAGGCCTCGGACTCAGACGGGCACTCGGTGACTCTAATCCAGGTTCCTCTACACTATGACTTCAGCTTCAGGCAAATTATTCTGACAATCCGCTTCCCTTCACCCTCAGTCTTTCGCCCGCAGCTAACCACATTACCGGGACATAATCTGGGCACAGCACTCATTTTCCCTCTGCTCCGTGTCTCACCGATTCTCCGTCTCCAGTCACTGAAACGTATCCGCAGAGTTGGCTCTCTGCTGAATGTTCAGCTCTGTGTCATCGCCGCTGACGGCCGACGTATCACCTCAAACCGAACCCCATCCCAGAGCTCGATTACCAGGTTTTTGCACAGCGCAAAATTACCAGATCGTTCAGCGGATCTCAGACATGCAAGAGACTTCTGAATTCCACCGTCAAATGTCTGTTAAGCGTGACCGGGGTAGAAAAGTTGTTTTTTTTTTCCCCAGAGAAAAAGATGCTTGTTGCATAAGACCCTTTGGCTTCTATGTTTATTCAGGAGAGAAACCAAGCTGTTATATTCAAACTCCGTGGATGCGTGTTATTTGATAAGCAGTGATTTCGTAGTCTTACATTTGAAAGGGGACACAAATCTAATGGGCCAAAATCGGCACCGTCTCAGTCAGGGGAAGATATTCCTGAGAGATTTTGAAAGGTTCAAGGTGGGTTGGCCAGTCGAGACGGGAGTCACTGAATACGTAACAAACCACGGTAGTACAATTTAAAATACCAGTGATCCGGCCATATTTGTATGGGAGGAAGATGGCAAGACGGCCACATGTAACACACAGCATAAGATCAAACTGCAAACATGATGAATAACCTCAAGGAGAGCCATCAGCCCAGACACAACACACTTTGAAGATCAAAGGAGAAGATTCCCAAAATACAAAAAAAGCTGTAGACTAGGGCCCTGTATCATGAAGCTGGATTTCTTGCATAGCCGGGTAACTTTAAACTGGCTCTTGCACAACCAGTTTAAGGTAGTCTGGGCTGAATGTAAGTGAACGGAAATAAAGTCCATTTAAACTGAGGTATCTTAAAACCATCCATTATCCAAGAAAGAAGTTATCCATCTGCGCAAGAAATCCAGTTTCATGATACCGGTCCCTACTCTTAATACCATCACAGAACCTTGTGCCCGTGATTAGAAGGTCTTCGGTTCAAATCCCATGGCTGGCAGAGTGATTACACTGCGGCTGGGCGCTTGTGCAAGACCCTTAGCTCCAACTGCACCAAGGACTGACCCTCCTCTCCAAACATTACTTGCACGTTGCTTTTGAACAAAAGGGATCTGCTAAATGCGTGAAAGTCATCATAATACGGCTGAAAACTAAGCCCACTGCCAACAAGAACTGAGCCGTACCCAAGCCAACCCGCGAAGAGACGGTTTTCCATTGTATATTAGGCGAGCCGTATCCAAGCCGTATCCTGGATGTGCCCGTGCTGACATAGCCCTGCTTACTAACAGAGCCGAGAGCATTACTAATCCAAACCGGTTGCGTCGGCACCATCTGATTGGCGGAAATGCATGGAGATACCAGTTTTCTGAGTCAATACTCATGGATTATCTGAAGAAAGGGCATATTCTATCTATTATTCATTATCAGTAGTATCACACATCGTGGTGCATTGATGCAATCCTGATAAATTTCCAACGTCCTACTTTACATCAGAGTTGTTCCAAACCCAACAACGCGGTTACTAGCTGACTAGGACTGCCACCTCGGCCCCATAGAATTCCTGGACTCCTAGTCATTGTCCAAAATTATTGATCACAGCGACACCATTCCAAAAGGTTTGTTTAGGTCTGTTTGACTGGGGAATTATAATCCTTTGTGGCTGTGTCATGTCCAATATTTTAAATGCACTGTTAATTGATTATTTACTGTATAATGTAATCGCTTATTCCATTAGTTATTATATTAGTTGCCTCATACCTTACACCTTCAGGTTTTATATAAAATAATATTTTTTTATATATATTTTGTAACAAATAGCCTATACTTGTATATCCAAGCCACCCACAAACTGCACAAATTTTAGTCTGCAGTGATACTTACACTAATACAGTTTCTATCAGTCACTGTTTTTACATCATTCTGTCTCCATTCTTTGTTGTATTACTTAATGTTTTTTTTTGGCTGGATTTATACTTTGTAGCCGGTCACTGTCCTCCCTGCCCATTTCGACAACAATTTTCAGTGTATTGTAACTTCAGTTTATTTTTTTTAATACTCACTGAACAAGGCTGCAGTGCATGATGCGGCAGTCAACACGGGCAACGCTGCGCGTCTGTAGGGCGTCTTGTCGACTGGCTAAAGATACAGTAAATTCACTGACTAAAAAGACACAGCACTATCTCTTTCTATTAATCAGCTATAGATCTGACTGAATATGAGAGTCTCATTAACGCACATAGAGAAGGCTCAGATTCCGGGACGTTCTGCATAATGTGAGGTGGTCCCCGAAAATCCTGGATGGGTGACAGCCCTAAAGCCGACCCTTCTGCAGTGGAAAACCAAAGTGCACTGGATCCATGCTGTAACTAGTCTCTTTTCACGGTACGGCTTGGGTACCGCCTGATCCCTGTATGCCAATTGAAAAGCACCATTACTGACACCAGTACAATACAGAACTGCTTCGCGCTGGAGGTTCCCTGTGATAAACACTACTGGGGATCCTGATGTATAATCAAATCAAGTGCGTATAAATAGTAATTCATTTGATCGATGATGAGCACTGATTATTTTCTTGGGATGTTCAACCTGACGTTTCAACATTTGATGTGTAAAGTGACATGGTACACAAAGGATTTCTGTATTAGTATTGTATACAGTATAAGGGCCTAGATTTGGGTGTGGATGGTAGGGACATGTCTCTACGAATATTGTGGGAGTACTGTGTGTGTTTAGGGGGACGGGGGGGTTCAGGGTGATTTGGCTATGCTGAAACCAAACCTACCCCCTTGATTGTATATGGGTTAGTGGTTGCAGGGACTCTCATTAAGACAGAAGTGGGTGTTCAGTGCATATCGACCACCAGCATCGAGAATCGTATCTGCCCTTGACAATACTTATGGCTGGCCCCAGGAATAACACGGGATTAAGGCTACAACAGAGTTTGTGCGTGAGTGTGTGTGTGCTGGTGACAACCAAACTGATCGGGGAAAACACAGCTGAGTGTGAGTGTGTGTGTGCGTGCGTGTGTGTAGGCATGCGCTGGGCCCTGCAATGGGGGTAAAACACAGCCCCCCATCTGAGTCTGCATGATCTAGCACCCTGGTTACCGAGAGCATTAGCCTTTGTGTGTCATCTTCCTGTGTGTAGGGAGGACTGGCAAGCGCAAGTGTCTGAGTATATGTGTGTGTGTGTGTGTGTGTGTGTGTGTGTGTGTGTGTGTGTGTGTGTGTGTGTGTGTGTGTGACTGACAGACAGATCTAACCCCTGTCTGGAAAGCACATTCTCCTCAGTGAACCTCATCAAATGGTGAAGAAACACAATAATAACACTGCTGTGTGATTAAAAGCACGCGCACTTTTTGGCGATTGTGACCTTTTACTATAGATGGAATACGCCCATTTTCGTCTGTCTGCTGATAGTGTTTGACATCCCACTGACCGATGAAAAGACATTTTTATGAAGCCTATTTAACTACCTATATAACTAGCATTTATGTTTGTACTAGTTAACATTTGCGTTCATGATGGTGGTTTGAATAGATTACCTTGTCCCTCATTTTAACAACGTAACATTGATAGCTAGATAACTAGCTAAATAAGATCATTGTTAATTGTGAATATGAAGCAGATCAGCTTGCATCTTCATGACAATGGCATATTTAACTCACTGACAACTTTCCACGTAAGTCCATTTAGAACATTAAACCGTTCACTGACAGCTGTGTGAGGATAGGTTTATATTTGTGGTGCCTCTTTACACTGTTTTAGGTGTATTTTGTAAAGTATTTTGAAAAATAATGAATTTTTGGATATGTGCTTTAGCCATCGGACAGCGATGACGTATTTTTAAACCAGCACGTCCCTGGCAGTCAACACCAGTCACTCCAGACTAGAGTTGAAAAGGGATGAAAACTTAATATCACATATATACTGACTGTCACACCACGGGGGGAGCACGGACCAGGGAAGTAGGAGATGGAGCCGCAGGATCGGGGAACGAGGGATTTATTGGGCGGAAAGCAAGGAGCACGGGGTAAAAACACGTAACGACGTCAATGACAGGACTGGGGAAAGACTAACAGGGAAGCACTTAAATATAGTAACTCAATTAGACAGAACTAGAAATAGCTGGTAACGTAGGTATTCCACACGTGGTTAAGGAGGGGGCGTGGCACACAGGAAGAGCGGCACAAGCGGGACGTGACAGTGACTAAAATTAACACGGTTGTCTGTATTATCAGAGTATTGTTAGAATGCAATGAAAATGTTAAAGTGTTGATACACAAACTGAAATTATTTCAAGTTTTATATTAGGAAGCCACAAATAAAATTAGTAGTCTATGCAGTTTTAGTTGGCATAATCATTAAAATAATAACATATCCAAAACCTAATGCAAACATATGAAAATCATATCAAACGCCCATTAACCTTAAAAGCTCCAGAGCCCTGTCCCTGCCTTTTCAAGGACACCAAACATATTCTGAGAGAATGTTGCTAACTGTCATTGACGCTGGACAGTATTAAACATGATTTTTCAAACTGCGGTAATCAACCACGGTTTTAAAGATAATTCGAAACGGTAATACTGAATGTCTGGAATTTTACAGTGAAACTCATAACAGTTTCATCCCTACTCCAGACTGGTCAAACACCAGCAATCGGCACAGCAATCAGGAAACAGAACTGAAGCCTGATGCAGGGACTCGAAACACAACCCCATTTCCCCCCCCCCCTCCACCCACCAACGGGACACTAACTCATACCGACGGTTCATGGGTGTTTTAACATTAATCCAAATTGTTGGGGGGGGGGGGCGGGGGTTGTCTACTGGCTTCCCTCACCCCAGCCACAATATTTATGTATAAATACATATTTTATATATAAAATATATCCATACATCGATCTATCCATCCACCCATCTTCCAACCACTTCTCCAGTCCAGGGTCGTGGTGAGCCTGGAGCCTTTCCCAGAATGCACTGGGCAGAAAGCCGAGGGCGCCCTGCCTTGTAAACATAGCTGCCTGGGTATATGTGTGGTGGTGGAGGGAACAAGGCTGAGGTTTCCCTGCAAAGTGCTCTTATCGGTTTCTCTTAGTGCTCAAACCACAAGCCGCACTTTGGTTTATTTGACTTTATTATCTATTTTTTTCTGGCCCCCACCCTGACAGATCCGTCATTCAGCCCCCGATCCCCACGTCGCACCGATCATCGTCCGTACCAAGCACGCCCTGGTGACAGATTATAAAAAAAATTAATGTGAATATTCGAGCAGAATTTGTGCAGAACTCATGATCAGATTACGTCCTTCAGAAGATGACGGGGGCTTTGCCTGGAATAATTGGATCCGTGCGGCTGGAGTGACTGGGATGCCTAGGAGTGTTTGACAAGCTTAAGGGGGACACGCCAGAAAGGGGACAATCTCTGCCAATGTTTAACATCAAGAGCGACACGCTTCCCACAGTGAAGTGTGCTTCAATTAGCCCCCCACAAAATAGCGGTTTGTAGCAGCTGAATGTCACATGTGACTTGAGGGTCCTTTAAGAGATGCCCCACATGTATGGAGGGTCACCACCAAGCAGGTAATCTGTGCAAGAAAGCAGGTTTGTAAAAATGCATGGTTCCCTGCAGTTGCTCTCACGCCTTCCCTCAAATCGGGGGGGGCACAGCTGCTCGCCCTCACTGGAGGAATATTAAGAGGCTTGCCATGTTATAAGAAGAAAAATAAAAGAAGTTGAAAATGGTGCCTTCAGCTGGGGGTTTGGAGGATTGAGAGACCAGAGGCCCCTAGTGGAAGAGGAACCCTCAGCCATGTTCACCGGGCTTTGCCAAACCAGGGCCGGGGTCTCCCTCTTAACCACCCTGACAGAGAGGGCTCCTGTTTCGGCAAGGCTGCCGGTGCCAAAAAAAAAACAAAAAACAAATTCCAGCTTTTCACAGCTTCACCCGAGCGGTGGAGGTGACATCACGTCTGCAGCCGGTAGCGAAGCACATAGAAGATCTCTTCCTGGGTCCAAAAAAGGAGACACGATTCCAGGTTCCCTCAGCTGACATGAGGCTTCCTCAGTATCCCATCCATCTATCTTCCAACCGCTTACCCTGGACAGGGTCGCCTAGTGCCTGGACCCTGTCCCAGGCAGCATAAGGCCCCAGCTTGGGGTACACCCTGGATGGGATGCCAGTCCATCGCAGGGCAGGTACACACACCCACTCACACACATAATCATACACTGTGGGTGATTCAGAGATGCCAGAACTGAACATCTTTGGGTTGTGGGAGGAAACCAGCGTACCTGAAGGAATCCCACACAAATCCAGGGATCATGCAAACTTTATACAGATAATCAAACCCAGGACCTTCACTTTGTGAAGCTAAGTGAAACCATTCGCCATTGGATGGATGAGCTGTCCCCAATCTGTTAGTCACATGACACATGGATAAGGTCACCTGATCCAGCAAAATAAAGTCTGAAACTGTGTAAAAGCAGCAATTCCGTGCCTCATTACTGAACACAAACCGCTCTCTTCTTCAGACGGATGACTCCAAAATGCAGCTTCTTCATGCGACAGAGCAGCAACACATGCATTAATAAGCAGCCAGCGTTTGGTCCCAGCCAGCCTGGGAGGTAATTAAATACCCCCTAGTAGGAGACACTGTGGGGGAGTGACGAGGAAAGAGGGTCCGGATCAATGCCGGGGCGGCGTATCCTCCATGGGGCGGCTCGCTCCAGACACCAGCATCGCCACGGCTCTGTGGCTGTTGCAGCGTCCGCAAAAAAAAAGGGCCTCAGAAATCACAGCGAAAAGCCCCCCAGGCCTGCAGAGCCTCGGAAAGACCAGGAAAGATCTTTTAAAAGCCCCCAACCCTGCTGGATGACTGCGGCGATTTTACTGTTGCATTTGTGGGAACAGACACAGATAAGAACAGGAAGAGCTACTACTTCTGAGTGAATGGCAGAGGTTCAGATTCCACCATGTTTGTGGCATCATCCCATTTCCTCGGACTGGCTGTTGGACTGTAGGATGGTATACTTTGTGGGTCAGACAGGAAATGCCATTTCAGACGTTCCAGGAGCTGACTGAGATTCTCACGCCCATTTATGTGGGAAATAAACCTCACCCGCTCATCCTGCAGCGGCACAGGCGTTGAGCTGTGATTCGTCAGTCTAACAGTCACCTCCTCCATCACCTAACCGAAACAGCCCCCTCTCTGCAAACAGGCTCGTCCATACAAACGAGCCCAGAACCAAGTCTCGTTTCAGCTCCATGACGAGGCACTCGGCCGACCGCAGGGACAGAGAAGATCCGGCGTGGCAGAGGGGCAAGCGGCGGGGCACGGCCTGGCCGGGATTAATCACGCCTCCGGCCATCGGTGCCCCACAGTGGCGTCACGGGCGAGCCACCACCCGAGTCAGGATGTACGGCCACCCACCAACAGGCAGGAGAGACATGCGATTCCCTTTACAGGGGGCACGGTGTCTGATCAGACAGCTATGGGGAGGAGAAAATTCAGGGAAATAGTGAATAAATAGAGCTGGGGAAGAGCCAGATCTTTTTTGTTTATATAATGTGTTTTTTTTTCCAAATAAATAAATAAACACTTTAAAAATGGCCGCCTGTACCGCCGCCCTGTTGCGGCTGTGTGGCATCAGCGTCGCGTCTCCCTGTCTCATCAAAAGCTGGCGCGGGCCCAAGACCGCCACCAACCAGTTCACCCGCACGCCAGTGGGCGGGGAAACTCCGGGTCGTTAACTAATCGGCAGGAGGCCTCCACGCTAGCTGGGCGCATGGACCGAGAAAGCCCTCAAAACAACACTGTGGAGGGGGGAGGTTGCATTTTCTGTTAAAGCACCATTTCTAAAACTGTTTTTTAGTTGTTGATTTTGTTGGGGAAGTAGGCTAGTTAGCGGTTAGCTGAACAGAACCCCCCTCCTTTCAGGGGAAAAAAAAATAAAAAATCGATGTTCAGTCCACGTACACAAAGCGCCTACTGCAGGAAGCGAGCGCCTTTGCTTTAAACACCGTCTGCTGGGGGGGGGGTCTCTGGAGGGGCCTGATATCAGCACGGCTTGGGGGGGCTGTTCTTATGGCTGCCGTGCACTGCACAGTATGCAGGGAGGGGAGAAATAGAGTCGCCACTGAAGCGAGGAGACGATGGCGGCAAAGCTGAAACATGCGGCCGCTTTCAGCTCCCGCTTATGTTTCCAGGACAGAAAAGAAATGGATGAACCACGTGAGTGCACCAACCTACATGCGGCGGGCTTGTGAGCGAGGTACACGGTACTGCCAGCGCACACCGTGAGGTGGGCGGCCCATCTTCCCGGAAATGTCATCTCTTGCAAGACGGCGAGGATGTTCCCGGGAATCCAGCGGGCCGCCTTCTTAGCTAAGCTGCTCGGGCCGTTGCCGTGGCGATCCCGCTCCCTCCTTCGCGCTAAAGCCGGTCATGTTACCCACGGCTACCACCGCCCTCAGAGTGAGCCGTTTACTGTCATAACTCCACTGTATTTAAGCTGGAACGAACCCACAATCACACCGCATCTCCTACTGGGAGCTGGGAGGGAGCAAAAACGTGAACTGTCTGGGGGTCCCCAAGGACTGGGTTGGGAACCACTGCTCTACACCATGCCCATCACATACTTCCTTCTCAATACTTCTTCTTCTCCTTCCTCATCTTCTTCTCCCACTCCTTCCATTCTGGTTTCCTGCCACCTTATGTCGAATTCTGTTTATCCCAGGTGTCTCCTGTCCCCCTTGTCCTTCACCTGTTATTCTTCCACTCTCCCTGCCATCCTGGTCTTCCCTGTCCGCTCTCTTCCATGTTGTCTTCCATTTTCCTTTGCTGCTCATCCTACATCTCTCGTTTTACCTAATTATCCAACTTACCCTTTTTCTTAGAGAACAGAGTTGATTACTGATCACTGAAAGTCATCCCCCCCCACTGATGCACCGCAGTGTCAATCACTCATTTCTATGGGAAAACCCAAATCCCAATCATGACACCCTTAATCCCCACCCAGCCCTAACCTTAACCACAAGTAACCAAACAAAATACAAGATTTTTGGCATTTTTTAGTGATGGGAAAATGAAGCTTCATGAACCATTTGCTGTATTTTTTGACCCCACTAGACGGCGCTCTTGCTTTGGGGCATGTTTTGAGCCCTTTTTTGTGGGGTCATAAAACCATGCATTTGTGTGGGCCCCCCTATTGGCCACACACAGTCACTACACAGGAGGGGGTGAGGTGCTGCAAAAGTATGCGTGGGGATCCAGAAACAACATCCCATCCCTGCCTGTCTCCCCTCCAACAGCATGGGAATCCCCCCCCCCCGTGACTGGAATACTCCACCAATAAATCTTTACAGTGCATCCAGAGTCCATTTAGCAATTCCAGGCGAAAAGAGCAAGCAAGCAAAACAAGCAAATAAATAAGAGGTGGTGCCTGCACACAAGCACAGACCCTGGAGAGTGTTCCCATGCATGCGGCCCGGGCCTGCGTGGGCTGGCCGGATCACACACATTCCCGGGAAAGAAAAAAAACTGAGGGATCTGGCGTTACGCAACCAGCGGAGGTAAAAATAAAGTGCTGAAGGCAGCCAGTTCAGCAAGTTGGAAAATGCAGGAGCCCCTCACATAAACTATGCGTCGCCGGGGGCAACGGAGCGGTCCATCTGAGGCTGAATGGGGGTCTGGGATCCTGCACATCCTTCTGATAAAGCGAGCAGAGAAGGGCAGCATGACTGCGCTGCGTCATTCGCTCTCCGGATCAGATCGGCAGCCGGTAGCATGTCAGAGTAACCGCGCCCGCTGTGGGTTTGGGAGCTCCACTATGGTAAGAGATATGGCTCATGGAAAGTGATCGATCCCTTCTCCCTGACTTCCTAGGGGTGACATCATCGACTCTGGTATGCCAAGCTACAGGCCAGCCATCCCCCCCCCCCCCCCCCCCCCCCCCCCCCGCGCCCCCCCCCCCCCCCCCCCCCCCCCCCCCGCCCCCCCCCCCCCCCCCCCCCCCCCCCCCCCCCCCCCCCCCCC
>JAODKC010000045.1:11956715-11980015 GCA_026777985.1 Mormyrops attenuatus
CCCCCCCCCCCCCCCCCCCCCCCCCCCCCCCCCCCCCCCCCCCCCCCCCCCCCCCCCCCCCCGGCGGGGCGGGGGGTGGTAATGGTTTGCGAACAGAACTCAACAAGCACCTTAGAAAGGTATGGGTGCACAATATTTGACTGCCTAGACCACACCTACTTAGATGTGGTGGCCCCTCCAATCAGCAAAGGGGTCTTTATCCCGAGGCGTTCCATCTCCATGGCAACATAGATCATCTCGTCCAATGAGGGCGTGATCAGGCCAGACAACCCAATGATGTCTTTGATAGAAAAGAACCCCCCTGGTTAGTCTCAACAGCAGCAGCATTCTGGTTTTCTAAGGGGGCGTGGCCTATAGGGAGGAAGCATGTTGTGACCAGGATTTTGACATGCTCCAGTTCCATAGTCCTGTAAGATTACAATTAATACAACCATGCTATGTTTGTGTACTATTTTGGTCCTCAACCTCCAAGTCAGAGGCTGTAGTTGTTCATTTAAGTACTCTGTGACTGACTTCTTATACTCAGCTGGTTGGTTGAAACAAATCTTTGTCCACGTTTCTACTTCCTGGACCTGAACTTTCCTCCTCTGTGTCTAATGGATGAGTTACTTCCCCAACACTGCCCGTCCCATAGCTTCTCAGAAGGTAAAATGGAGTACACTGATCTACTGCAGATCCTCGGTCTGATGTCTGAAGGGACTCTCACACCAGCTGATTAGAACAGCAATTGAAATTAGTACAAAAAAACACTCATTGAGATGCTCATTAGCCTCCTAAACTCCCTACTGCATTTTAAGGAGGAGCTGATAAGATGTGCCGTTTTGAGTTTTAGCCCTTGAAAGTCTCAAGTTCTCCACCTTTACAAATGATCTCCAGATTGCTCCTCTGCCGGCAGCCATGTCTGTGAGGCTTTCAGAGCCCTCGCATTCTGTCAGTATCAGACAACATGCAGGTATATCCACTTGTATGGTAGGCCAAACACATTTTAACTGCATTTATACCTAATAAATGAAGGCTGAGAGATCTGATGGCTTAATTCCAACAGCTAACTGATGCATCTTATCAGCTTACAGCACTGTCCAATAGTCTTAGCCAGTCAAAGGAAACATTTAAGCTGTTTATCTGGGCAGTGAGTGTATATTTGCTCAGAATAAGAAACTTAAACTTTAACATTAGAACATGCAAATTAACAGTAACACATTAAAAACCAGCAAGAATTTCTTCTATTCTCCAAAATGTTACTGATATCTTGCTGGATGGCTAGACGAACACCGCTTCAGTTCCCAAACCTCTCCTCAGGGGCTCCTCAGCCATTCCATGGATTTGTTAAATTTCACCACCAGCTCCATTAATTAATGAACTTCCATCCATCCATTTTCTGAAACCGCTGAATCCCAACTGGGGTTGCGGGGGGGGGGGGACCGGAGCCTATCCTGGGAACAATGGGCGCAGGCGGGAACCAACCCTGGGCAGTCGCCAACACACCGCAGGGTCCACACACTCACACACACACTCACACAACTACAGGGCCAATTTAGACTCACCAATCAACCTATCCTGCATGCTTTTGGACTGTGGGAGGAAACCGGAGCCCCAGCGAAAACTAATTAATGAACTTGATTAGTCAAAAAAAAAGTTAATGAGATATTGATTAGCTAAACAAGGTTGAGTCAAAAAAATAATTTGAGTATTGGATGGTTGCTGTAAATACTGAGGTGACTTTAGGAGAGGTTTGGAAACGGCTAAGCTAACACACTTTGACAGGCATAATGTCAGTTTTACACCAACGTGATCATCATTTAAGCATCATTTTCCTTAGCTGCCTAAGACTTTGCACAGCACTGTATATATATATACATACTTAGTCAAATCACTGCAGGTAACTTCACGACAATACCCCTATACCAGAAACCCACCCCCTTCTACAATTCATAAATCTCCAACCAAAATCTGGGTTCAGACTGATATGTCGGAGGTAATGGGGAGGCCACGTTTAAAGGCCAGGGCAAAACCGGACACTGTACGACAGCAGAAGTGCTCCCCCAGCTGGACGAATGTAGAAACGCAACTACTCTGCAATTTCCCACGTGATAATTGCATTAAGAAGGAATTATTGTCCTGGGGTAACCATGCATCTCCGAGAACACAATACAGACCCAAAGTAACACGCTGAGAAGAAAACAGAACAGAATTACCAAGGTGAGTAAGCAGAACCACCCAGAAGCTGAGACTTACTCACGCAGAATAAACTGACATCTACCAGTCGAGAGGAAGGTTGTATATCAGACACTACTTACTTAACTGAGTTCATAATATTACCCATGTGAGTCAGCAAAATATCCACCCAGGCTGTCACATGTCATCAAAACTTATGAGTTATGACCAAAACCAGTGTCCTGTACTACGAAGCGGGGTTACTGGCTTATCGGGGTAACTTGTCGGATTTAAGGTAGACTGGGCAAAACGTAAGTGAACGAATATGAAGGCCACTGGTGTCTTAGGCTCAGATTTATCCTGTGACAAATTCCCAGTTCAACTATATACTCTGTTAAAAAAAGAGTAATAATAAACAGTATAATTTACATACCTGCTATAAATACAGATGGACCATCAAAAAGCTCCCTTTTTCTCAGAATAATTGTCAGCGTAGTTACAGTGTTTCGCCTGTGTGGGGCAATACTGGCGTGTTGCTTAAGACATGAGATCTGCTGCCATGTGGCTGGCAGGACCTTCACGGGGACAGCAGGCGAGGGGGACTCTGACGGCGACCTACCTGCTTTCTTGTCGAGGGCCTCTCTCAGGATTTTATCACATGGGGTCATAACCCCGAGATCGATCACTCTGAATGGGAGGAGAAATGGAAGTGAAATGGATGCATCTTTGTGCAACTTTACAGACCCAAAGAGCAAAACATTTCAATTAAACGCAGACTCCCGTGTAACGTCCATGCTACCAGGAAGTTTATTAGCAGCATGGAAACCCACAAGACGACTACAGAGCATTACTCTTTCAATTGGAATGATTGATGCTGCTATTTATTTTCCAATTATTCCCTCACCAAAAGCAATTCAGGCACACACCACACTCCGAAGACCACCCCCCCTGCGCTTTCCTTGAAAGATAAAGTAATTTACAGATTCGCCCGCTTAAGCGTAATGTTTTCCTCACTTCATCGTGCTGCTTTATCCGTCACAAGCCTGTCACGGATGCTTGCTCTTCAGATGGAGGGTTTCCACAACGTGGGGGCCACCATTCAGTCACCCTGCCACGGTAAATAAGCGACCGACTGGGCTCATAACTAAGGCAGGGGAGCTCACCGAAAATTGTTGCATCCCAGGACCACGGAGACAATGTTCTTGCCGATGTCGTGCACGTCACCCTTGACGGTGGCCAACAAGATCGTGCCCTGATAGGGATCCTGTACGACAGCCATGCGGAGAACACGTGTGAGGCAGACAAACGTTATAGGGCGTGAAACCTCGAGGGGTTAAATCCTGGTGTACGGATTATTTAGATTCTCCGATGGTGCCAGTGAACGCTTCCACCATGTTTGGTTTCAGGAGAGCATAAACAGCTTCTGGCGCTTGGCTCTAAAACTGCCGAAATATAAACACGCAGTTTGGCGCCTGGCCGCGTCCCGAGCTGGAACGGGAAACACCCCTCGTCAGGACGTGAAGCGTGGGATTCCGACTCACGATTTCCTCCGCAGACCCCGTGGCGGCCATCATAGCCTCCCTGTCTTTCTCCATGAAGGGAATGAGGTAGCCCACCGCTTTCTTCATCACGCGGGCGGACTTGATGACCTGACGCAGGGAACAGCGGGTTAGGGGCCGTGAAAAGGTCCCCCCCCCCCGAAAACATCACATGCCACACATACCAGACATACAGCAACGTGCTTACTGAAGGTACTCAACTCTGCTAAGCTGAAAAATCATTAAAACAATATGCATCATTGTTTCTGGATGCTGCGACCAAATCAGCTTCATTTCAGTACAGAGCTGTGGATTTTTCACTTTAAATTCACATGTATGAATGGGTTTAACACCCATGAGATTTAATCCCGCCCCCCACCCATGCCCACCTGCGGCAGGAACATCTTGCCTGCCCCAAACAGGTCTCCAACCATCTTCATCCCGTTCATCAGAGGCCCTTCGATGACATGCAGGGGTCGTGGGTAGTGATCCGTCTGTGCCCTGGCTTCCTCTGTGTCCTCCAGCACGTACTTCTCGATGCCCTGACCCCAGGGAAAAAAATTTATAAACTGCATGAGCCCCTGAGCACAGCTATTGGGTCTGGGAAGTCGAATCGGATCGGGGTAAGCTGGATCCTGACCTTGATGAGCGCATACTCCAGTCGCTCCTCGACGCTACCCTCTCTCCACTCGTCCGTCTGGATCACCTTCTTCCCGCCCTTGACATTGTTCTGCAAAAATGGGATACCATGTGTCCATTATTTCATACCATTATACCTCCTACATGTTTCACCCCGATATATGATATATGACGGTATTAAAAAGATCAATCATGTGGGTTATTGTAAACTCCGGAATCAGAGACAGCCTAAAGGAGATCATCAGCTCGGAAGTTGAGCGCTAGGGAAATGAGCAGACAATTTCTTGTCGAAGAGATAAAAGGACCCTTTGTTTTTGTGGCATTTACCGACACATGCGTGATATTCATTGACTTTTTTTTTCTCATAAGTGAGGCTCCGATGACTGCTAACACTGTGCAGTGAGGCTCCGATGACTGCTAACACCGTGCAGTGAGGCTCCGATGACTGCTAACACCGTGCAGTGAGGCTCCGATGACTGCTAACACCGTGCAGTGAGGCTCCGATGACTGCTAACACTGTGCAGTATAATACATTGCCTCAGTACAGCATTGTTTCATATATAGAAGAGCATCGGCATTTTTTACAGTATTATAAAAAACACTTTTGGGATTTATAAATACCGGGGTATACCATGATAACATCATGCCGCCCAAGCCTAGTCAGAACCCCAACAAACCCAGTCCTGATGTGTTTCTCCAGGTAGTTCAATAGCACCAACGTGCCGCACGGTAAGTACCTGGGCATAGAGTAGGAGTTTCTCTGTGGCTTCGGGGTCTCTGTTCCAAATGAGGTTCTCACACATCTGCAGCAGCTCCTTGTTGATGTCATCGTAGACCGGGAGGTTGCCCGCATTCACGATGCCCATGTCCATGCCATCCTGGGGGGGGGGGGGGGGGTCACAAAGATGTTTTATGAACACGCCACCGGAGCAAAGCGGACGTCACGCGGGCTCTCCCGCCACGTACCTTGATGGCATGGTAGAGGAACACGCCATGCATAGCTTCTCTGATGGCCTCCATCCCACGGAACGAGAAGGAGAGGTTAGACAGGCCCCCGCTGACCCGGGCACCTGGGAGAGTTTCCTGTAGGAAGCAAAAGTATTTCCAGGTGAAAGGTCATGCATTTCCCAGATGCTGCTCCAAAAAGACTTAAACTGTTCCTAGTGTTCCATCTGATATTATGGGGGCGAAGTTGTTTTCCTAGTTACATCCAAGCTGAATCCTAAACACTAGCCTGTATCCCCATGGCTGGGTTCCATACGCATCCAGAAAAATGCCTCATCACGGCTGCCGACATGATGCCACCTCCAATTCATCTAATTTAGCATAATGGCTCAGCTAATTGAATTTCTTGGACGCGAACCGCACCGTAATGAAAAACCAGCACTACCTTGATGAGTCTGGTGGCCTCCATGAAGTTGATGGCGTACATGTTGTGCTCTTCCATGCCAGTGCCGATGGTGAGGACGTTGGGGTCGAAGATGATGTCATTGGGGTTGAAGCCCACTTTGTTGACCAGGAGGTGATAGGCTCTGGTACAGACCTGCACCTTGTGTTCCGTGTCCGTTGCCTGCGAAGGCAGAGGTAGTGCCGCACACCCCCACAGTGAGCAGAGGCAACACACCATGAAGAGAGAGTACGGGTACAAGACCACGAGATTTCAGCACTCACAATAACTTCAGCTGTGAGCTGGGTCCACCACGGGACTCTCTTTTACAGTGCATACTCTACCTACCTACATGTGAGCTAAGGACGGCAATCACCATGGCAACAATACAGCAAGTGTTCCAGCTTCCATTCAGGATCTGCTACTCATGATCCCGGGGGACCCACTAGTAAGGGTGTGGCTCTGCACCCCACACGAGAAATCACAGAATGGCGAGACTAACCTGGCCCTCCTCATCGAAAGCCATGACGACTACGGCGGCCCCGTAGCGGTGTACGCTCCTGGCCCTCTGCAGAAACTCCTCCTCACCCTCCTTCAGGCTGATGCTGTTCACGATGCACTTGCCCTGACAACATTTTAGGCCGGCCTCGATCACGGCAAAGTTGGACGAGTCGATGCACAGGGGAACCTGAGGAGCATCAAGAAGACACCTCAGCACGGAGATAAGGATATCTGGGCCTACGCATGGCTTTCCCTCAAAATGAAGGGCCCGACACCCAACCCAAAGGATGACGGGATGATAGTGGATGTCCTCGCTTACCCGTGCGATGTCCGGTTCAGATGCGATGAGGTTACAGAAACGGGCCATAGCCACAGGACCATCCAGCATCCCCTCGTCCATGTTGATGTCGAGAACTTGGGCGCCCATCTCAACCTGAGTCTTGGCTATGCTCAGGGCTTCCTGATGGCGCCGGTCAAATGTGCAGACATGAGACGAGACCAGAAAGTACACCAGCGAAACCAACCCCACTAAACATGCCCACCTCATATTTTCCCGCCATGATCAGCCTGGCAAACTTGCGGGACCCCGCCACGTTGCAGCGCTCACCGATGTTCACAAAGTTGGTGTACGGGCCAATACGAAACGGTTCCAGACCTTCACAGAGAGGGACCGCAAAAAAAACACACAATGTTTTCACCGCCTGAACGTGATACTTCAGAAGTTTTATGGTGTGAAACTGATGTGTCACAACAGAAGAAAATGCCTGGCAAATTTAGCTGAGCTTAGTGATACTGGACACCATATCTGATGGAAGTGAGTAATTCTGCTTAAAAATACTCTATAAATTCTATGAAAACTATCTATCTAGTTCAGGGTAAAAAGTTTTTACCCTGACCAGGAAAAGTGGTTGGTGGACAGGTGGAGAGTCTGAATCTTAACTGCTCTGTGGAGCATTAAGTAGGAGATACACCAGTGCAGTACCTAAGAGGATCTACAGAGCGGGGAAGCCTCAGCCAAAGGCCTGAGGGAGCTGCTATTTCAGGAAAGTAGAATTCAAAAGCGGCTGACGTCCAACCTGAGAGGAGCATGTAGTCCCCAAAGATGTTTTCAGGCGGCACCCGTGGTTGACAGTGCCGCACTGCGTCAGCAATGGCTCTGGGGGGGGGGAGGCAGGTTTAAACCCACAAAAATGGATGTGTAAGGCCACTGAAAGGAGAGATGCAGCTTTGACTGTCTGCAAGGGCGTATGATGTCCGATCGCGTCACAAATGGACAAGAAATCACAAAACTCACATCCATTTTCACAGCTGTATGTACCGGGATAGTCAACCTGCCCCTACATGGACAAACAAGGCATGCGTGTGTGTTTTGATAGAAAAAAAAACTATGTGGGCTACTATAATTGAACTTTTTAAATTTTTGATTGTGTTTTCCTGTCTACATCACACTTAAATGGTCAGACTGACAGTGTTTAAAATGTCAGTCATATTCCCATTTATATTCTATTCATTACAGTTTTCTTGCACTTAAACCATCGAGATTGTAATTTCAACTCGGTGTGTGACTCATGGATCATACAGCTGTAGATGCCGATAAAGATATTTTGACGTCAGATCAGACCCGCTGGCGCTGTCGCCCTTCAGAGTCTCTTTTCCCACGGTGCCTGCAATGGCCCCGCCTACCAAATCCACCGTACCGCTCTCCGCAACAGTACACTTAGAGCTCAACCAATCCATCTGAGCGTACGTGAGCATGTTCCTCACCGGATGTGAGCGGGAGTTGTTCCACAACAACCACCGACGATGTTCACCAGCCCGTCTTTCGCAAATTCCTGGAGAAAACACAAAAGGCCTCATGTAAACACACATGAATTCATTCATAAGCTCAGTCAGTCAATAGAGATCAGCTAACATTATTATTACTGTAATAAGGGCTTTGAGACGAATTGCGTGCCCTTGACGTTACAGACTGCTTAACGGGATTAAATATTTACTGTACAACACAAAAGCAACAAACAGCCGTGGGATCCTTCACTGATATCAATGCGCTTCTTAATTATCTGAATCACTAATTAATCTCACCTTTATATGAGTGGCCGTTACTTCCGGGGTTTCATCATAGCCTCCAAATGTGTTTGGAAGACCTAATTATAGAAGGAACCACCATTTTACCACATACACATAAGTACATATGCGGGGACCTATTTATACACACAGACAGGCCATCAAAGTGCCCTCAGACTCCGCCCACCTGCGTTGGGATAGCAAATGACAAAGGCGGTGGTGCTTTTCCCAATGGCTTCGATGAAGGGCCTCATCTCAGTGGCCCCCAGCGCACAGTTCAGCCCGATGCTGGAGAGAGTTCAGGGGCAGAAAAGCAGACAGAGAGAGAGTCAGAAACAGAGAGACAGAGCAGAGACAGAAACAGAGAGACACAGACAGAAACAGAGAGACAGAGAGAGACAGAGACAAAAACAGAGAGACAGAGAGACAGAAACCGAGAGACACAGACAGAAACAGAGAGACAGACAGAGACAGAGAGACAGAGAGAGACAGAGACAAAAACAGAGAGACAGAGCAGAGACAGAAACAGAGAGACAGAGAGAGACAGAGACAAAAACAGAGACAGAAACAGAGAGACAGACAGAAACAGACAGACAGACAGAAACAGAGACAGAAACAGAGAGACAGAGACAGAGAGAGAGACAGAAACAGAGAGACAGAGAGAGACAGAAACAGAGAGACAGAGAGAGACAGAGACAGAAACAGAGACAGAGAGAGAGACAGACAGAAACAGAGAGACAGAGAGAGACAGAAACAGGGAGACAGACACAGAAACAGAGAGACAGAGACAGAAACAGAGAGACAGAGAGAGACAGAAACAGAGACAGAGAGAGAGACAGACAGAAACAGAGACAGAGAGACAGACAGAAACAGAGAGACAGAGAGAGAGAGACAGAAACAGAGACAGAAACAGAGAGACAGAGACAGAGAGACAGAAACAGACAGAAACAGAAACAGAGAGACAGACAGAAACAGAGAGACAGAAACAGAGACAGAAACAGAGAGACAGAGACAGAAACAGAGAGACAGAGACAGAGCAGAGAAAGAGACAGAAACAGAGACAGAGCAGAGACAGAGACAGAAACAGACAGCAGAAATTACAGTAATAAATACCCTAATGCTATTTCAACATGTATCCACTGTAGCCACCATTAAAACTGAAGCTTAAATATAATTCTCTTATTTTTCTTCGTCACTGCATAAGGGATGTTATTAACATTTTTGCTGCGTATGAAATTAAACTTCAGGTTTATTACTAGATACTTATCATTAAGTTCTTTTGTATCAAGGACTAAACTTCCTCCCAGATGCTGAAATATGCTTAGCCATGGCATCTACCGTACAACTTAGATGGCTTTCCGACTATTTAACTGCCTACGTTATCTGATTATAAACTAAGTGCTAAATATTTACTAGGAGTGGAATGAGAGGAAGTGCTTGGTATTAGCTAAGTAAATTGCCCTAGTGAAATACGTTTGTGCCGGTAACATGGGACTGCTCAGCGTAATCGCCGACGGTACGAAAGTCGCTCCCCAACCTCCAGGGTTTGCAGTCCTGGCTGCTCCATACTCACCAGAGCGGGTTGGAGTGGGACACGCTGATGACGAAAGCCTCCCCAGTCTGTCCTGAGAGTGTGCGACCGCTCTTATCCACGATGGTCCCAGAAACCTGGCAGGCGGGGAATGGGGGTCCCGAGAGGTGGAGGGTTACAGACCCGACATAAATCGACATGTGACATCCATGACACCCATAAATCGACACGTGGCAAAATAAACACAATAAATAGGGGTGCTATCTGTTTTTATTAATTGCTCAGACACTATCTTCTAATTATTTTTCTTAACATTTATTTATCTCATTAATCTTCCTTAATATTCTGTTTTTCAGGATTCTATTTGTGTAGGTTTTTCTGTTCGTGCTGTGTCCACTCTCCTTGCACCATGTTAGTTCAGCATTATATGCATGTCTGTCTGTACACTATGCACTTTGCTGCTGTATGAACCAGAATTTGCCCCTGGGGGTGCAGAAAGTTTTGCAGACCTGATCTGATCTGAATATTAACAACAGTTAAAGTCAAGACTTACGATGATAGGTCTGCGTTCGTATTGTTTTTCAAAGAGCTGGTCAATCGCAAACAGCGCTGCCTTTTCAAAAGTAAGAGGAGGAACATTAGCTGCTTGCCATAAACAAAAACAAATGCAAACAGGCACATTTCATTCCCTTAGGATGGTGTGTGGCTCAGCAGCCATGCCAATGATCGGAAGGTCATTGGTTCAAATCCCAGGATCGGCAGAGTGATTTCACCACTGGGCCCCTAAGTGAGGCCCTTAACCCCCCAATTCTCCAGAAAATGACTGACCCTGCTTTCAAGTGTGTCACTTTGGATGAAAGCATTTGATAAAATAATTGGGACTGCTAGTGTCCGTGCGTTGTCATCACTGCTTCTCCCCTGTAATTTTAGTTGACTGGCCGATGAACGCGTCAGAGAAAAGGTCACTGAAGTCCATTAAAACAAGTGGGGCTCCTGGCACAATTTCTAACCATGGTAGGGGAGGGCTACCTTGGCATTAGCTGTGTCAAAGATGGTCTCCACCAGCAGAAGGTCCACGCCTCCGTCCAGCAGGCCACGGACCTGCTCGGAGTAGGCGTCCGCCAGCTCGTCGAAAGCTGAGAGAGACAACAAGTGACAGGGGCGTGGCCCCGGCTGAAAGCTGATTGGCCCCCAGAGTGCCCCCTCCCCTGTCAATCACTGATTCAAAACATATCATTGGCTAATGACAAGGTCTGCCCTCCAATATGAATTATGGCCCCTCTTATCCCCCCTGCCTTAAAAATATCCTAGAATCCCCCCAGGACAGGGAAGCTAAGAACAGTGAAAGGCACATACTGATGTTCCTGAAATCCGGCCTTTCCACCGAGGGGGACACCGAGAGGGTCTTGTTGGTGGGTCCGATTGCCCCGGCCACATACCTCTTGACGCCTTTCAAATAAGAAGTCACAATTACAAAGTCACGCTGTGCCTACAGTACCACAGCGACATCACAAAAGATTTCAGTGGACCATCGGGGAACCAACCTTCTGACTGCAGACACTTTTCTCTTAAAATTACACATTAAAGGTTTAATATTTTTACCCATCATACCTGGGTGGTTGTTATAGCCTCTATCCTCTAACCCAGGGGTCACCAACCTTTTTGAAACTGAGAGCTACTTCACGGGTACTGAGTCATACGAAGGGCTACCAGTTTGATACACTCTTCTTAAATAACAAAATCGCTCAGCATAATAAACATGCTTTAAATGCTTTTTTTAGATATTGTCATTTTCAAATCTATATAAATGCAAATGTGATTAAAGAAGAATAGCAACAGGATAAAATTAAATTCTAGACGCTGCTCACTGGTGAGTTGTGCTATTTTTAGAACAGGTCCGTTGGCGACTCGTGTGGTCCTTGGGGGCATCCTGGTGCCCGCAGGCACCATGTTGGTGACCCCTGCTCTAACCTCACCTCAACGTCTCAAATTTACTAAAATCACAAAGCTTTAACTATGGAAACAGCTGCAATGTCACTGTCCAGGTCTTTCCAAACCTGGTTAAACTGGTAACTAGTCACCCTGGGGGCTGGGATGAGGCTGAGCCTGACAAACCTGTCTGCGCTGTGACATCATCCACCGCCTTTCTGGCCACCTCAGCAGATGTTTTGTTCAGACGGTACGCCTGTGGCACAAATCACATATGAGCAAGTAAAACAGCATGTTCTGTTCGCGGCTTTGCGCCCATTAGGAGGTGGCTTCAATGCCCTGCTCACAGCTGCAAATATAATCACCCAACGGACCTCCGATATCACGTGACCATTCGCTTCAAACAACGTCGGCCAGAACAATCTGTCACATACTTTAAAACAACGCTGCCATCTTGTCCGTTCTGTGTCACGCCACAACCCTAGAGGGTGCAGTATGTTTTTTATGCAGCAGACCCACATACAGAGCGTAAATAAAAGTATTGTGACATGTGCGTGAGTCATTTTAATATAGGAGACGACAGGTCTTGTAAAACGGAAGCCGCTCTCTTTTTTTTGCAAGCATTACCGGTTTAAATCTAGCAGTGGTACAGACAGGGAGTAAACAGTGTAAACTACACTCACAGTCGCACACTAATGAAATGCACGCATTCCATGGCAAACATTATACAGGTACAGCATTTGAATTTTCAATATTTAAAGATACATGTAGTGCGGTGAAAAGCATGCTGCTAAAGGCATAATTATTCCTGCTGACCAACCATGCGGCGTCATATTATGTCAGCCAATAGTGGACAGTGGGTGGGATCAGAATAAACGTTGAGGTTGGCCTTGGGGACACTGCACAGGGGGTGAGCCAAAACATTGATTCTGCAATTTCATCTGAAGATACAGCCACCTAATGGTCACCTTAAGAATTACCAAAGATATGCAAAGGATGCGAACACAGACCCCCCTGACCTGAGACTCTCTTACCAGATTCTCCAATCCATAATCAGCCTGTGCAATGCTTGTGCTGCTGAACGTGTTGGTCTCAATGATATCAGCTCCGGCTAGCAGATACTCCTTCAGACAGGCATGCAAGAAAAGACATTTGTTAGTCTTTTAAAGGATAAACACTGTCCTGCACACACGTGCCCATTGTGCTGCAAGAGGGATCGGAAGAAGCACATATAAATAAGGGTCATTTCTGCTTCATAAGAAGTGTCACAAAATGATTAGAGCTGCAACAAAAAAATGTAGCATAAGTGTAAAAACAGTTTTAATAAATGTGTGCAATTATAAATGAACCCATTGGAGGAGATTATAGAATAACCATCATCTTTTGATGTACTTTTAATTGTATTTCATGGAACCCCTTGGGGTGATCATTTTGCTACGACTTTGACATGAGTATTAAACTGTAATTGCTATTCTACAGACTTTCGTTTTAAATGGACATCAGGCACTGCAGGGTCTGGACTCCAGCGTCTGTGCAGTGGAGCAGTGGCATTAACAGTGCGGTACCTTGTGGATCTTGTAGATGACGCTGGGCTGAGTGATGCTCAGTAGGTCGTTGTTGCCCCTCAGGCTCTTGGGATGATCCTGAAACTCCTCCCCTCTGAAGTCCTGCTCCTCCAGGTTCCTCTGCTGCACCATGGTGCCCATCCCACCATCGAGGACCATAACTCTCTTCCGGAGCAGCTCCCTGAGCTCATCTTCCAGGCCACCTGTTTCACATTTTTCGTCTTATCTCGCTCCAGCAAACGAACCCGCTATTGCCATTTGTCGGCATGTCGCATATCTACAAACATGACGGCACCACTTAAAGCGATCATCATTATTAATCAAAATATCTCACAAAATTGTCGGAACCCATTTCTGGCAAGATAACCATCTACTCCTGAGCTGTATGTAATTTCAAGATTCAGACAAAGGCGACACGCGTCTTCTCTCACTAGCAATTGTCATTAACAAGCAAGTCAATTAAACCAGTGTCAATGTTAACTGTCACTACACCTATATCGAAGACATTTGGTAGACAAATAGTCAAAGAACATGGCAGCAAATCCAAACGTCACTTAGCAGCTAATGATGGCAAAGTTCAAAACGACACAGCAAATACAATGTTACTGCAACACGCGGTGGCAGCCGGCTAACAACCTAAATAGTATTTTGCAAGCTAAACAAACACGCGGTTATAGTTCGCTAGCATGCATTTAGTTATTCTTTTTTGTTTGTTTTACAGTTTTGTTTTGTTGAAAACTGGAATGCGATTCCGGTACTTGACTAGGCAATACGTGACAGCGCGTGTTCAGTCCCGGGTTGGGTAAGCGACAGCACGCGGAAGAGCGGCAGCCCCGGCACGCGCGGACAGCACGCGTTGTGCACAGCTCATACCCGGTCCGGATGAATACTCGTGAATGGTTGGGGCCATCCTGCAAATCCGTGATCCGACTGTAACTTTCCAGGCTGTCGCCTTGGGGCAGCACGGTAAGCGCGTAATCGCACCTTTCTGGTCCGTGGGCGCGCAACTTTCTCGGACGGCCTTGGGGCATCGGGCGCGAGCGGCACGCAACCAGCGACTGCAGAGCGCATGCGCCGAGTCGCACATGTGTGGCTCGGAAGGGTGACTGGGTAGGCGCTGTGGTTTTGTCCAGTTATCCACGCTGGGTAATAATCTGATTATGTGTACATGCTGGATCATAGTTTTCATCATTGTTCGTCCAGGTCACACAATCTCTGGGTTTGTTTTGCTAAAAAATAAAACCTTTGCACTTGAACGGGCGCCACGTTGTCAGTCTTTACAATGCAGCACCCGGTGACTCACTGAGTCACGCCCCTTCTGATGCGTTTAGATAAGGGATCTCCGTGTATCGTAAATCGTCTGGACATTTCAGTGATTACTTTTGTGGTACCACGCAAAAGCTGGAAATGCTTGCTGTTAGTCGCATTACTGAACGAATAATATTTAAACGTTCACGTGTATAAAGCCAATAAATTATAAAATAAAACAATGAAACGATGACATTTCTTAACTGGATTTATTTTACGTTCGAGTCTGTGGAAAAGTACAAACAGTTTGTTCAAATTTTAGAATGTGTTTTAAACATTAACACATTAACTACTGATTGACCGGTTCTGGCTCATTCTTCTACATAGTATCCCAAACACAACTTACGGGAGTACGGGAGCAGAATGAATTCCACGGGGGACAGTCTGTTCCGTTTTGGACGGAGTCTATCATGGTTTGTGTAAATGACGACATAGGCACGAGCGTAAATTTTATTTCTGGTGTTTTCTGTGCTGCACCAAATTCTTTCTTTGAAGTTATTTACTTAATGTTTTGAGCAAAAGCCTAATATCCAATTTGAGAGTAGGTTTCAGTTAACACTTTTTGAATCTTTGTGCTTCTACAGCACGTGATCCCTTTGGATTTTAACGTTTTTAACATTGGATTTAAATACTACGAACTATGAGGTACCACACGTTAATGTATTATGCATACTGCATAACATGTTGTTTCTTTTGATATATGCAGTTCGGGGTTCACAGGGAGAGGAGAGAAAAAAGCGAGTAGTGGAAAGTGGATTTAAGAAGCTAGCATGAGCAAGGCCAGACAGGCAACCACTAGAGGTCACTTTCTCCATACAAGGCGGTGGAGAAGGCCGTGTAGTCCAGAGCTCCCGGCACCTTATCGGGCCCGTTGTAGGGGGGCATTCTCATGATGCAGTACTCGGCCTGGTCCGGCGGCAGCTCCCGACGCAGCTCCTCCACCAGGATGTACGGCTGTGGGGGAACGAAGGTGCCATGTTTATCGCGGTCAGAGAAGGATCAGCTTTCTGCTGAGCATTTTTTTCCCCTGTGTCTTATCAGTGTTCTGGTAGCAACTACTTTCCATTCTGTCAGACATGAGGGGCTAGCAGGGGTCCTCTGAGTGTGTGTATTTAAGGTGGGGGGTGTGGTGATATACAGAGCCCAATTCAGCCATATGCAAAGTAGGCAGCTACCTAGGGACCGATCAACTTAAGAGGCCCCAGATAGTCATGTTACACACAAACATACATAGATATACATGATATTTAGACATATATGATTTATTAATAAGAATAATCACACAAAATTAAAGCAATAGGCAATGTTTTGATGGCACAAGTAAGCTACTAATAGACCACTGTCTATTGTCTCCTACATGACATGCTTATATGAATGAGAAGTATGTTGACAGGAGGCGGTTCAAAAAGAAATCTGTCTGCCTAATGTTCTGTGATGCCTTAATCCGGCCTTGGGAGTGTGAGCAGGGAGGCAGGGCCGAAGAGCGGCTTGCAACCTTATCAGCGGCCAGGATCTTGAAGGAGGCCACGACCTGATCGGCCGTGTCAGTGTCGCCCGTCTCCCGGGTCATGAAGTCGACAAAGGACTGGAAGGACACCATGCCGGTCTGGTTGGGGTCCACCAGCGCCATGATGCGCGCAAACTCCGCCTCCCCCTGCCAAGTGGGAATACAGCCGATTTAGAGTCAATGGCCGCCAGAGCGGGCCGGCCTCCTGGCTAATGCCATCCATCCAGCCACGGCCTGAAATTTTATCCTCAATAAACAGATGTCTCAGAGTAATAGAAAGCTCACCCATAACCTTTTGGCGTTCATCAACACTAAGGGAATACCTTAACGCTAAGGGAATACCTTAATACTAAGGGAATACCTTAATGTTGCACTCTGGTGCATGAGGGATCTTCAGCAGTAATATAACTAAAATAGTAGTCATATGAGTTTGCACCTGTAAGTGTGTGGACCAATATATGCACGTATTGGGATAGCCCTAAAGACTCGGCCCAGTCGACTACTCCCCCCAGCTGTTCCAAATGCCGCTGCACTGACTGGCACCAGCAGCTGGATATCGCATGTCCTAAAAAGTAAGATGGTCCTCTTGCATCAACTGCTGATGCAACTTTTTCCTATATTTGTGTCAGGGAAAATCAGGTAATGTGAAAGCAGTTTAAATATCTGTACTTTGCGGCGCCCCCTGTTGAGTTGTGTTGCCTCTGCGTCAGACTCCACATGAAGGCACATGTAATATTCCTACCAGAGCATAGCCCATGGAGATCAAGCAGGCTCTGAAGTCATCTGTCTCCATCCCTCCTTTCTTCTTCTGTGGGACATAGTCGGAGGAGGGGGCACAACACCGGGGAGCAGACAGTGACCGGGGCGACATCATAGGCAGAGAAGAGAGAGAGGCCGCTGAAACACAGACAGACACACACGGACACACAGGCCAGGGTTGACACACACGGGACAGACAGACAGGGAAAATGGGGACACAGGGACACAAGAGACGACAAGTAGGACAGAGAGCAGAGAATCGTTTTAGTGTGTTTACTTTTGCCAGATCACATTTCTTTGAAGGAATCAGCCGGTGTGTTCATAGCTCTCTATAAACGATCGATTCAGATTCCCTTTCTGCCGATTGTATCAACAGCAATTTGGAGACCAAACAAGAATGGAAAGAGTTAAAAACATCCGAAAATGATGAGAAAATCCATCATTCTGCATGGAAAAGCAAGCAGTTTGCTGGTTCAGAAACCGATGCTCCCGTTTGGGATGAATGTGGCGAGAGCCAGGGGAACGGAAAGAGCTCAGTTATCATCCGAGCCACGGGTCGTAAGGATTCGCGGGATCTGCTGTCATCAGGGGCTCCTGTCAGGGGCGCCATGCGGATCTTTGGAGAGGGGAAGCCCATGTGTCGACCACGGCAGAAAGGGGACCAGGTGGCACGGAGAGGTACCTGCTCACCGCTTCCGGCGTGGGCTGGAACCCTCAGGCACGTCACGGACACCTCAGAGGGTGGCTCGCCCAAGCCACCCTAGAGCTGTGGAAGTTTGTTCATGCTGCATGGCATCCACGGGGAAGGAGGGAAGGGGAGGGGGGCAACAGTCACTGGGGTTAGTGAGGTTAGCTGGGGAAATGCAGAGCAGAGGACACACGATGGTGTTTACTCAGCTTAGAGATCAGGAGCTAGCTCTGATTAGCAGGCGAACAAAGGTAGCGTGTGTGGATTTGCCATTTACTGGGTCATCAGACACTACCATCATCAGGAATGGCAGCAAGTTGTCTATCTGGAACTCACAGTCCTTGTTTTGTTGCTGCTGAGATGAGACTGCGAATGACCTAAAGTTATGCTTCCTCAATATATGTTACAGTATTGGGAACCAGAACTCACTGTCCTCGTGTAATCCAAAGAAGAACTTTTGGTAAATTTCCAAAACTCATTTTTCAAAAGTCCACAGAAATGGTCTGAAAATGTATCCAGTGGACTGGGTGAGTTCAGGAAATTTGCTCTTCTATTGTTGACTTGTTTAGCAAGTCAAACTGTTCATAGCATTTTACTCCAGCCGCCGTGGCGCCGTCAGTTTCTTTACTTCAGGATATATTGAGTGAACATATAGTTGTGGAATTGATTAATTTTCAAATGGTTAATTATTAAACTATTAATTTCTGGGGTGCTCTAAAAGCATAGCCTTTCTGTCAAAGTGGCACATGCGTGTCAATAATCAGGGGTATATGCCAAGCTCCAGGTATACTGCCAAGGCAAACTCTGCAGGAAGCCCTCAGGCCGGAACACCGTACCCGGTCGAAGTGGCTGAAGGAGGAGCGGAACTCGTTCATCTGGGTCTGGCTGATGCCCTTGGCGTCGCGGGTCAGTATCTGTGTCTCGATCTCATTGATGGTCCGGGCGATGGTGGTAAGCAGCAGCTCCCAGCCCACTCGGATATGCTGCCACCGTGAGGGGAGACGGGGAAGTGTGCTCAGAGCCGCCATACCGCTATGTTACAGGCATGGCCCAGGACCGGCGGTGCCAAACCAGATTACAGGGCATGCCCTCACCACAGTCACTCTCCCATAAGAGATGCACGCTGACATTTAAAAAAAAAAACTGATTATATATAGAAATTCTACATATTTTCCATTCTACTGCAATACTTCTGATTCATGGTACTGGTGAAAGTCCAGCTATTAACACTGAAAGCAGGTCACACACCATAGGGAACTGGTCCATACAGGTACAGGAGATAGTAACTTCTGTTATTTAGATTAAATTATGGAACAAGTAACTCTGAAATAACTCATAATTTTTTCGTCACTAAAAAATTTCTATTCTTTGGAGAAGTTCACTATTATATCCTCTAACTTTAGCTACATATGTAGTCATGGCAGAGACTTGAACATTGGTCCCAGAGGTGTGAGGCAACAGCGCTAACCATCACGCTGAGTCATGAATGATTATATATTACGTTATCAATACTCATTGTGCATAGTCCTGCCAGCCCGAATGGAATGTAACCGAGGTGTGTGCAGAGCACGCAGTGCAGGCCGATACCTCCATGGTGTAGTTGGTGTGCTTGTTGTCGAAGATGAGTGACTCCTGGATCAGCTGGTGGTCCTCCTCCAGCTTGTCGGTGTTGGGCTTGTAGTTGATGATGGCTTGTTCATACTGCTTAAGCTGCGTCATCTGGTCCTCCAGCGTGCCACTCACCTCCATGGAGCAGTGGCTGATCTCCTGCAGGATGTCATTCGGGTTCGTGTCTTCGGTTAGACCCGCTCGGTAATTCACTCTTTTTCTCTGTGGTATTATCATTATTCATTTTTTGTTTACCCAAAGACAACAAGAAGGATGAGTGTATAACTAAATCAAACACGGCAAGATGGATGTAATTACAGTATTACAATTAGTGATGGCCAGATGAAGCTTTCTGTATGTTTTGACTGCACTAGATGGCACTCTTGGTTTACTTGAGGTATGCATTCAGCCTTTTTTTGAACAGAGTGCACCATCTAGTGGTGTCAGGAAATACAGCAAATGGTTCATGAAGCTTCATTTGGCCATCACTAATTGCAATATACTGTACATCATAGGTAGGCAATCTTATCCTCAAAAGGCCAGTGTGTATGCAAATTTTCAGGATAACCTTTAGGTCAGCTGTTCAAACCCAGGGGTGAGGACACTTCAGCTAATCAGTCCTCTGATTAGTAATCAAATTGGGTATGTGAAAACCCACATAGCCAATGGTCCTTTCTGGATAAGATTGCATACCCCTGTTGTACACCAATGTTTCTCAACTGGTGGGTCATGACCCAGAAGTAGGTCGTGGGACCATTTCCATTGGGTCACGGAGTGCGTGGTTAAAAGCGAAATGTTTTCTAGTGTTGGACTTTTTTGGTTTTTTATCAGCAGACAAACGCATTCTGTTACTCTTACTGTACTGTGTCCTATTTGCTATTACTGCACTATTTTGTTGTGAAATAAATTTGGTTCAAAATTTAAAAAATTTGGGTTGTGACTTATTGACCAGGGATGTGCAGAGGGGGTGGACAGTGGGTGCCTCTTCATTTTGCCTCCCTTTTGTGGTTATGAGTATCCCTTTTTGCAGCCTGGTCAAATTTGGTTTGCTGATGGTGAACCAACCCAGCCCCCCCCCGGACAGCAAAATTTACCAAGACGGACCCAATTGAGCGCTAGACCCTCAAAAAGTCACTGCACGGTCCTGTCAAAGACTAAGGAAATATGTAGGTCCTGAGGCCAAACCAGCTAAGAACCACTGCCCCACACTGTTCTAATTCTGTTACTGGGAAAGGTTAGCAGCGTCTGACCTCCATCCTGGTCTGGATCCAGGGTCCGATGAGGTTAGCCTGGGCAGCAAACTGCCTTCGGAGGCGTTCATTGGAGTGCTGGCGGGAGAGCTCTTCCTGAAGGGAGCCGTCTCTCTGAGGGACCAGCTTCTTTACCTGCTCGGGTACACGTGCACTGGCTTCACAAATCTACACACCCACTCCCTCTGCTGGCCAGCCTTGGTAGCGCACTCATATCACTCACACGTCTGAAGGTCGAAGGCAAGTACAGTACTCACTGGGATTTTTCTAAGCAACCTTCAACTCTTTCATGCTCTGCGTTTCTTGTTTTGCCAAAGTGTTAACAGTACGACAGTTCAATAGCACATCTGAGTACAATCAATTAAAAACTTAATTACTTTATGTTAAGTAAATATTATATTTAGACATCTGAGTCTCCGATCAGGATAAGCAGCAGGGAGATGGATGGATGCACATTTGCAAATCAAGTTAAGCCTGTATGCTCAGCAGGTACTGGCAGCCTAGGAAGACATGTGACCTTGGATTCCCAGGGATCTTTACTCTACTAGTCCAACTGAAGAGGTTTTTGTTCCGCTACCCCACTGTCCTCTGGGTCTTCTGCTTGCACAGTCTACTGTGTATGTGTATAAACAGTGTACACATGTAAAACACAGCGATGTACAGCACATGGCTGAATTGAAATTAACATCATGGTGTTAATCCTAAAGAAACCATCTATCAAAAAATTAGCATCATTCTGCTCAATACAAAACCAGCTTCAGTGGTCACAATGATTCAGTACCACGATGCAGATAACAGAGGAAAGGAAAGAAAACAGGACCGAAGATAATACTGTGTCCTATCTTAACAACATACTTAACATAACGTTCCCTGGGTACTGGAAAGCAGATCAGGTAACCTTGAAAAATTCCTGCTATAAAAATAATCACCGTTATATGTAGATAAATGTTAAAAACATTAAGCAGTATTAGCTATGTCAATCCTTCATAATCAAGCAAGCTTACAGTATATATCAACAATAATAACTATTACAATAAATTTGAATACATTTTTTTCCTTACAATATCTCGCCATATCTGACTATGTCTGTATCTAACATATGGAACCATAAATGGAACAAGAAACCTGGAAGCGTGTCTGATATATAGAAGTTTCTCAGCACCAAATGGTGCATTGCTCTGTTATCCTGCTTAAATAATACACATCAATCTTCCAGCTATCTCCATGACAACGGATTTCCCTTTACATAATGTCTCCTGCCTCATGAAGTGATTGAGTCAGTCATGTCTGAGATGAGAGACTACCTTGTCCCACTTGATGCAAATCTCCTCGGGTGTGATGTTGCTGTAGGGGTTGGACAGGTTGCCGGTGATTCCGTAGCTCTGGGCAATCTTCTGCACCTCATTGTAGATCCCAAAGATGGCCTGTCTCTCGGTCTCCGCTTCTGGAAGTGTGGCTTTGAACTGGTCATGGGCGGAGATGAGACTCTGCAGGAGTCGGGAAAGGACGGACCAGAATGAGAGACTCTGAATGCGTGGTGTAGCGTTTCACTTAGGCACCGATGTCATAGTGATGTCACGGCAATATCACAGTGATGTCACAGAGAGCAGCGGGCCACCTGAATCTCCTCGATGGTGTGTACGATGAACATGTCCTGCAGGTCCTCCATAGCTCCCTCCATCCAGTTGTTAAATGGCGCCGCCCTCTTGGCAAACTCCAGGTGTAGCTGATCAACGGTCTCAAGTAATTTCTCTGTCCTCTGAAAAATGCAAACAAAAATAAAATGGAGCTTTAACAATTTAATAACATCCATCTATCCCCAGGGCACACAGACATTCATACATAATCATACACTACAGGCAAGTTATTTATGTCACATTATATGAAAGATAATGACAAGTTCATATCCAGAGAAGATTCCATAAGAGGGCGCTGTTTCCTACATTACATTTATGACAACAGGACATAAAGGATCCACAGGACAGTTAGTCACAGTGACAGTTAATTATAATAAAGGGTTCACATTCGTTCATGCTTCATATTCTGCACCCTCGCAACACTGCAGTGTTCTAACTGCAGTGAAAGTTAACTATTTCAGTAGAATAGAGTGGGGACTCCGAGGACAGCGCTGCAGCCTGCCACATGACTCCCCTGGCTCTGTACGCGAGACCTTGCATGTTTTTGTGTGTGTTTGTCTCTGTCTCCTCCTGGTACTCCAGATTCCTGCCATAGACCACACTTCATTTACATGGATTGGTTTTTACAGGGTGTATGATTGTGTGTGTGTGTCCTCTGATGAACTGGCATCCCCCCACAACCTGGTTGTCATTTGTCATCTTCCTTCCCGTCCTGACAGGCTGATCAGATGGGCTGCCCCCTGGTGGCCGCTGGGCTCTAAGCAGGCACTTAGTTTGCGTATACCTTGGGTCGGCCTTGGGTAGATGCATGTTTCAGGGTCATTAACATGCTCTCAGCACTCAGCTGTAAAACCCAGCACATACTGGTGTGTCCTCTTCTGCGGTGTCCTTCACAGACCATTATCTCTGTGTGGTCCATGCCCACCCTGAGAGGCTGGCCTACCTCCAGAGCCTCCCTCCTCTTCTGGGTCAGGGTCCCCAGCTGGTCCCACTGGTCACAGATCTTCTGGCAGCGCTCATTGATAGCCGCTGCGGCGTGGTAGTCCAGCTCACTGGTGTGTCGTGGGGGGGGAGGAGGGCATTAAGGATAGATCAGGTCCTGTTATTATTTACCAAAATAAGCCAGGCAAGAACATAACCAGTTGCAGCCTAATGCACCCCCCCTTGACGGGGGGGGGGGGGGGGGGGGGGGGGGGGGGGGGGGGGGGGGGGGGGGGGGGGGGGGGGGGGGGGGG
>JAODKC010000045.1:11984237-12000466 GCA_026777985.1 Mormyrops attenuatus
GCCCCCCCCCCCCCCCCCCCCCCCCCCCCCCCCCCCCCCCCCCCCCCCCCCCCCCACAGCAGACAAGGCAGGGAGGGGAACACCGAGGGTAGTCGCTGCATCTGTGTAGAACGGCGGCTTGAGCCAACATCTTACAGGAAGTCGCGTGACTCAGCCTGGTACCTCGCTGGCCAGCTTCTCATACTCCTCCATCAGCTTCTCATTTTCCTGGTTCACCCCAAGCACTTTGCAGATCCTATTGGCTGCTGTCTCCGCCTGTGGATGGTGGAAAAGTTTAGCTTTCATAGGGACAGCAACAGGACATGGAGGAATATTCCCCATTTTGCCTTTTGTGCTGCGTAAATAAGGTTTTAGGCACAAGTCATAAGTGTTGCTAGGTTGTTATTAGTCTAACAGTGCCAAATTAGAAAACTTACAGTGGTGAACTGCACAGAAAACTTATACAAGGTTACAGTCAGAGTAATTGTTATTAGCAAAGTGGTAATGGGGAAAGTTAAGTGGTAAACCTGCCTATGAGTTATGGGAAGCACTGGTCCTGGGGTGGCTCTCCGGGAATCAAGGGGAAGGTGGATGAAGGGGTTTTGGGGATATGAAATGGCATGGGGGTTTGTGGGGCGGAATGGTCCAGAATGAGCGAGCTGAAACGTTAGCTTCTAGTCAGGTTTTCGGGGGGGGGGGGGGGACAATGCAGGGCCCCCTACCTGCTCAGCTCCGGCAAAAGCGTGGTAGAAGCAGGACACGTAGGTCATGATAGCTCTCTCATCGGGCTTGGGGGTGTTGACAATGTCTGGGGTGGGGAGGGGGGGTAAGAAAAAGGAGGAGAAGGTGGTGAGGAGAAGGGAGAGAGTGAGAGGAGGCAGGGAGAGAGAGATGAAGAGAGAGGGAGAGAGAAAGAGGGAGGAGGACCATGGCAGCTTTTTGGAGGAAAATTAAAGTACGGTGATGGAGACTCTGCGTTGTACCTTCTCAAGCACGGTAGGAAGCGAAGACTGAGACTAACACTGTCACCGCTCCCACCTTAACATGACCTCTTTACTCTTAGAAAATTCTGATTTATGTTTGAGCTCTTGCATCTGTAGGCTCTGGGACAGGCTCCAGACCCCCGCAACCCTGAATAGGACAAGCGGTTACAGAAAATGGACGGATGGATGGATGTTTAAGTTCCCCTTCAATTAAAAACTGTTTGAATCTTGTTAGAGCCGGGGACAATTCTACTATTTTTAAAGGTGGGAGGCATAACAGGGGCCAGAATTCACATAGAGAGGCCAACTGTATCATTGGCTAATGATATGCTTTGAATCGGTGAGTGACAAGGGCAGACAGGGCTCCACGGCCAATCAACTTCCAGCTGGGGTCAGTGCACCCCGTGGCCCCGCCCCATACACACCCCTGGTTAGAGGTCATTATCAGAGGCTGGGAATAGAGCATACTATCTTCATTTAGCTTGAGGAGTTAGGGCCAATCCAACTGAAGAATGAGAATCAAAAATGGGAAATAAAATGAGGGGGGTTCGACAGAGCGAAAGCGTGTCATCAGGGTGCCCTCACCTTCTGGGACTCCGCAAATGCATGATAGTAACATGATACATAGGTCAGTACGGCCCTTTCACCGGGTGTGGCTGTGTTTGCTACGTCTGTGTGGAGAGAACAAGGTCATCCTTTCAGTTTACCCACCCGCCCCCACGCAGCCACCCATGTGCCCCCCCCCCCCAGAGGGTGGGGTGGGGGTGGGTGGGGGCGTTTTATGAACTCATAAATTACCCTGGCAAACTTTGGTACGAGCCAGCAGACCGTGAAACGTAGGCTATCTGTCAGAGTGACTGTTAATACATTCTGTACCTCTGCTGCCAAAGTCTGCCAATACTGTCTGACTGTGATTTTCTATTTTTATTCAAGAACAACCAGGACACCAAAGCCAGCTGAAGGAGAAACACAACAACCCATTCAGATTCTCCTGAGGCAAATTAATTTAGATATAATAGACTCAGATTTATCAAACCTCTCTGGGAAGAGTAACATGCGTTTTGCTGAGAGCACATGAATTAAACAGCCGCTTGATATGCTGTCTGTTACTGTCACCGCGGAGGGAAGAAGCCTCAGCCTATTGTGAAGGCAGTTAGATTCTGAGAACATCTGAGTCACCTTCAGCATCCAGCATTTTGGGGATATCCAGGTGCTTCTCAGCGATTTCCAAAGCCAGGTTCAGGTTACCAACAGGATCATCCTGCATGGAGAATAATATGCTTGTTCATCTCACTACGAAAACATCGTCACAATATACAGAGGATTGTTCCAGCTCTTCAACACTTCAGTGTATAATACTAATATACATTTAATTAAAAAAGAAATTCAATTTTCATAATCGGTTCTCATTAAACATCAACATTTTTTTTTAGCTTTTTTACTGCCAAGACATTATTTTGTTTTAACATGTACTGTATGAACAGTTGTTCTTAAAAAGAAGAATGTGGACATGTCCTAGTACCCATAATGCATCTGGGTTGTTAGCAGGTGTTAGCAGTTTCTTGGATTGCAATGTGAGGCAGCATGCTAGCAAACACGAGTAGCCCAACCTCCTGGGACACACCAATCAATCATGATGTTCCTGGCAAAGCAACGTTCAACTCTGTTCAGGTCATTGGGCGCAGAGCAAATTGAAAAGGCACATGTCGCCTGACAGCGTCCAATCGGACGGCTGGGGCACCACCGCTGAATGATTAGCATTAGCTCGGGGTAGCATTCCTTAACTGCAGTTGCCCCGCATGGCTGGATCAAGATGGTTATAGATGTCTGATGTGGCCAAATTCCACCAGAGGGCATGACAGCCCAGGAGGGACGACAAAAAGATGTTTATTCCCAGGAGAGAATAGAAGCCCACTCCCCAACTGGTGACTTCCATAGTGCCCCAACCCAAAGGACATTGACATCTTGGAGTAACCCCCCCCCCCCCGTCACTGAAGTGTAATCCGCCCAATCACAAGATGACATGTTGACATTTTGTCCATTATCTCCCCCCACCCAGGTTTACACACAGAGGGCAGGGTTAAGGCAACAGAAATGTGAGGGGGCAGCCTAACTGCCCATCATATCAGCAGTAATCCCGTGTCTCTCCTAGAATAGGGCCCCCTCCCCCCCCCCAGCTAACGGAACAGCAAATAAAACCTCAAGCTGTCTGTGAGCTCCTGTTAGACAGGAATGCCTTTGAGATTACCGGGAGGATAAATCTTTCACGAACACAGACAAAGAAAACGATGTTTGTTTTGACTGGTAAATAACGTTGCCAACCTGTAGGTCAAGGCCCACGTGAAATCACATACAACAGCATTGTTCAGGATATACAGCATATCACATGTAACCATGCACATTGTGGTGAAATGCTTTGTTTATTTTTTTAATTATATTTACTTCATTTGTTTTAGTATTGATTACAGCATCCGTACTACAGGCAAATGCACCACAGTCAAGGCAGTTAACCGAGAGAGAGGCTTTCACATTTTTATTCCTCTGTTCAGGGAGAGAGTTGCTGTCCTGGTGAAACATATGCCTTTATGTGATCGTAAGTCACTAGTGGGCCAAGATAAAACCAAAAATCCATCATACACCTCAATCAAGAGGAAAAGCAGAGGAGTTATGGGTAAAAAAAACCAGTTCTGAGAGCAGGATCTCTCTTTATATCACTGAAAGGCTCCTGTGGATGACAGTGTTAATAACTAGCCTGCACCTCCAGATGCAGTAAATCAGCCAGACCACTGGGGGTCACTGTTGCATGCAGGGAGAATGAAGCACAAGCAGTGTGGACAAAGCCCTACCAAGATTACCCTTCCTCAGTGATATGTGATATTTTTGCGAAGTGAGAAGCCCTACCCCATGGTTAGGCTGAGTGACCACAGCAGAGCTATCACTACCATGCATGACAACCCCCCCCCTCCCCCCATGTCATCACAAGAGCACCAGGGACCTTATTCAGCTTGGTGAAGTCTATGAGGTCGGGCCGGTGTCTGTGGATCAGGGCGCAGAATGCCAGGCCGTCTTTCCAGCTTGATGTTCCCGGAAAGGATGGAGTCAGAGAGGGAGTGACGTTAAGACTGCTGACCAAGGCAGACTGAATTGAAGGAAATGTGTGTGTGTGTGTCTGTGTGTGGATTATGTTTAATGGCCCCCACAATGTGAAAAAAAAATATTTTAACATTCTGGGGACCATTTTTCAGGTCTTTCCCAAAAGTCTCATATTCTGTTTGGTTACTTATGGTTAAGGTTACAGCTGGGTAGGGGTTAAGGTCATTGTGTGGGGATTAGAGTTTTCCCCATAAAAATGAATGGAGAGTCCCCACAAGGATATAATTACAAACTTATGTGTATATATATGTGTGTGTGTGTGTGTGTGTGTGTGTGTGTGTGTGTGTGTGTGTGTGTGTGTGTGTGTGTGTGTGTGTGTGTGTGTGACAGTCTGGTTACTGAGTGACCGTCTGACTGATCTGGACCACCCACACATTCCTGCCTGCATTCAGACCCATAACTTCTGCACCGGAGGTCAGACAATGCATATCGGAGCCAGCATGCCTCCCTCGGCAAATCGATACGGGCTGATTGGATGGGGGAGGTAACAGTAAATCAGAGTCCATCACGGCCTTCGACACAGTAAAAGCAGGACACACTATTTACAGTGTCTGAATAATGGCGCTTGTGTAAGCATTATCTGGCTAACTGCGCTTTATAACCTGGGCATGAGACCTTCAGATCCCTTTCAGCTCACCAAGGGCATCAGTCATCGACATTCATTACCAGTTTAGCAAAAGAGATATAATGAAGCAAAACGAGATTTTTGAGCCCAACCTGGGCCGTCATTTGTGCTAAAGACAACAAGCGAGCTTCTGAACAGAGACCGAGCCTCCCTGATGCTCACCTGATGTGGAAGTTTTGGACATTGACATTCCTGTAGGGGGCGGTCTTCCTCTGGCACCATAAGAGAAGCCCTTCTTTGGCAGAGGTTTCTGCATAAAAGGTTGCAGTCAATTACAATGTGGTTGAAAAAACAATTTTGCAACAATCGTTGTTATTAACTTATAATAGAAAATAATGTTCACATGCTGAGAGCAAATCACACAGATTGCTGTAGAGCATGAATCACAAGATGATATCTCAAGGCATTCCCAACCCTGAACCTCAGGGGCTACCTAATCCAGTTTCCCTTTCAACCTGAGCACCTTCTACAACTAATCATTTCCTCAGCTGACGAAATCTGTGGTGAACTTCCAGATTTCCTAATAAATAGAGTTGGCAACCTTCTACGCACAATAGCCCAGGACTGGGGACCTTCACTTTAAATGAGACATTTTGAGGCTCTTGCCTTCAACTGAGATATCCTGAATGGCGAAGCGGAGGATGATGGTCCAAATCATTCCCAGGGTCATCTTGACATTCCCATCCACAATTTCTACAGAGACACATGAGCAACGTTCATGCATAACAATCATCACCCATCCATCTAAGACTTTTAGCCATTTTTGTCTAAGTAGTAACCAATCATGTGTTTTCCCCTAATGTTCTTTAGATAAATTAGCAGAGTAATGTCTCCATAAAAACAGAATAAAAGGTGTCCTTAGCTATTTTGTTTCCGTCATGACATACACGTGGCTGTCAGTTGTTTTAGTCTACAGACCCATGTAATAGATACTTCTAATAAGGTATGTTTAAAGCCTATAAGAATCTTACATTTTTCCTGCAAGTGTCACCAGAAAGGATTTCAAAGTGGTCTATTACCTTCAGCCCCAATGGAGACAAGTTTCACGCCTTTGCTGGTGATGTAGTCCAGAGCTTTGTTGACGTTGGCTATTTTGTGGAACCGCATCTTCCCTCTGTCAGGTTTGGGGAGCCTTTCACCTGAAAGTTAAGCGATAATTTCAGCAACTTGTTATTCTTGTGCGCAGGACACGAGAGGCACTTGGCTCGTAATGTGCTCCATTCTCCAGTGCACAGGATTTGCCTGATGTCTGCCAGACTAGAGCAACAGGTGAGTGTGTTCAGGATGCAGCCCGACCTGCTGCCAAACTTCCGTGCTTAAACTGGAGGTGGTGAGCATTACAGACCGTAACGGGATTGTCCACGACAGCTTGGCCTTTGACCTTTCGAGAAAGCCAAAGGCGGTAAGCATGCAAACACATACCCGAAATGACTTCCAGGAGTAGCATGAGTTTGAGGCCATTCCTGAAGTCCTCCTCGATGTTCTCAATCTGTGTCCCCGCTTTCCTCAGGTGGGAGTTGCACCAGGCCGTAAATGTCTACAAACATTTTGCATACAAACAAAATCGCAGCGATTTTCAAGGCGGCAGAACCCTTTCAAATATGCACTGCATTTGGTATCTTTAAAAAACATTACGTTTTCAAAACAAATATAAAACATCTTTCTCGATGGCAAACTACTCACACCTGAATGACAATGCACACTGAGGATTTGATGGATTCTAAAGTGCTGCTGCGCACGATATTCCTTGCAGTGACTGGACATTATAAATCTGTGCTTTATACAATTGGCTTTTATGATAAATTATTTTATGATAAATTATTCAGTACAGCTGTTAACAAGCACACAATGTGTGTCACATGACCACAAGGGCATCGGTTCCCTTGGTGACAGCGGAATAAACTCCCGTCGGTCTTATAAATTGCATAGCGATGTGTGTTGTAAAGGGTCCTCAAATGCATGGGTGCTTATATATAAACTTGCCATCCCGCCAGGTAATGAAGGTCCTCCTCAACCCAAACTCCATCTCAATCCAACTTTCCGGGAAGTCCATTAAAACTCTTCTACATTTCACTCCCTAAAGGCAACATTTAATGTGACTGTTCGCCTCTTCTTCATACATCATTATCCCATAGTAGGAAGAAGGCTGATCAATAGTGGGAACAAAGACCTATGTAAATCTTAAAGGGGAAGCAGAAGATAGTACTGCCGGATGATCAGCGAATCAAAGCTGGCCTTAAAAAAACAAATGAAAAATATTATACTACGCAGAACACTGTACAGAGCAAACGTAGGTTTGGTTTCAACATCGATAGGAACCAAATCAGCCTGAACCGCGCAGCCCCCTAAACACAAACACAGTACTCCCACAACATTGGTAGGGGCATGTCCCTATCATCCACACCCAAATCTACCCCCTTGGTACATAGTCATCAGATGTCTTGTAGGTACCTGCATTTTCTAAACTAAGGGTTAGGGTTAACCATTCTGACACTGTACCATTCGAAGGACGACCGGGAATCAAACCTATATTCACCTGGATGACCATTAGGATGATATCTGACCACTGACCCATTTTTTAAAATGTCCTAATGCATGTCAGTGTCTCTTGGCAGCCCCCCCGAATCATCACTTAATTCAGCTCATTTTACAGCTATTATGAGGCCACATATAAATTGACATGTTTCATCATGGGGCCCAGCGACACGGCTGGTCTCTGATTCACGATAATATCAGTCACTAAGACAGACGCCAATGTGCCACCGCGCACTGTGATGTGTCAAAATAAATGTCAATTTAAAACCTAGATTCCCTCTCAAAGACCAATAAAGGATGGTGCAGGGGCTGGCAATTCAGTCTGAATGCTACATTGTATATATAAATATATAAGATAAGACAGCTTTATTGCCATTATACTGCAGTACAATTTAATTTTGTTGACATCTCTTCTCCTGCAGCAATTTTTAAACAATGACAACAGAATAACAATGGAAAACACTGATTTAAGACAGAACAGCAAAACGGGCTATTCCAAAATAAAGTGCAGACGATGGACAGAGCAGTGATCTCATAAAGAAGGCCTTATTCATGTCGAAGGCCATCACTAGCTAATGTTACGTTTTGAATTGGTGAGTGACAGGGGAGGGGGCATTCCAGAGGCCAATCAGCTTTCAGCTCAGCCACTCTGGCCCTCCCCTCTATATACCCCTGTATATAAGGGCTCTTGGCTTAACTCCATTCGATGACCTGCGAGTTGAACCACCATACAACCGCAAACAATAATGAGTCCGTTTAGATGAGTCCATTTGAAATCTCTTCTCATCCTCCACAACTGTGGTTCCAGTGACTTGATTTGATGTTACAACAGGTTCATATAGCTCACAGGAGGGATAGACCATCAATATCGGTACTTAGTGGATCCAGGTATAAATACAGAGGATACGCCAGTGTTTCCCAACCCAGTCCTCGGGGAACCCTGGACAGTCCATGTTTTTGCTCCCTCCCAGCTCCCAGCCAATTAGGAACACCGAATACCTGGTACAGGTGAGTGGAAGCAAAACCGTGGACTGTCCAGGGTTCCCCGAGGACTGGGTTGGGAAACACTGTGATACCCAATGTATAAAATAATGTGATGCCTTAGTAATTCATCCTTAACAAATAATCAGGTTATTTTCTAGCCATTTACTATTAAGCCATCAAAACAATACATTTCCTTTCAAGCCCTAAGTTTTAAACACAACATTCAACTCATGCATTCAGGCAGAAGCAGAAAGTGTATCACAGCAGAGAAAAACAGCTTATTTCTGCTCTGCCAAAGTGCACCTGGCTAACCTGTAATTATTTCCCTACCATTGCAGTTCAGCTTCATTGTGTGCCACAGGCCTGTCATGTCATAACAGAGAAAACCTGATGCAACACTGCCCCCTATTGTGCCTTACAGGCAAATGGTGCATTTAAATGGATGAAACCATTGCTGAACTAACAAAAAATGATAGCCAGTTAAATGTTTAATGGCACACAGTTACAATATCTAAAAAGGTAATCAAATTAAGTACAAAGTAAATATTTATACGATATACCGACGTTAGATGTTCGAGAACCAGATATGAGAACTGATCAATGTCAATCACTGGCAGAAATGACATAACAGCGAGGTACCGAAAGGATGAAACGTGGATAATCTGTTTTCTATAAGGAATTTAATCCTGTAAATGTTTTCTTATCATCAGTGGGAAAGCGGCACTGTTGGACAGCATGGTGCACCTTAACAATTACGCATCCAAACGTGACCAAGTGTCCATCGCGGCCCCACACCTGCTGTCGCCACGGCCTCGAGGATGACTGACCAATGACACAACCGCAGCTCTCAGTGCCCAGCATGTGGGCATGGGGGGATGGGGGGTCACCTCCAAGCTGGCAGATGTAGGCACATGTAGATTTAACAATGAGACGACAAAAGGTCTCTCTTTACAAACAACTGGTCGCATTCCGGCCATCAAGAGGGTTTATATTTAGACCGGTCTAGACCGGTCTGGATGGCGTTAGGAGAAAGGTACCGTGGTTCGGTCTTAATAAGAAAGCTTCTGATATTCATTCCATTATACGTGTGGAAATAAAAGACACTACTAATCTCATATCTTTAATCACTCTTTCCCCGTGTGATCCTACAAAAGTATTTTCTCAACCCTGTTATTCAACACATTAAATACTAACTACACATCCATATACTCTTTTGTTACTATGATGTGACTAATTGCTCTTCCACCAACACATTTTCCATACAACAGTAACTTTCACCTTAATAATTTATGACTGTAGTTTAATAGCCGATATTTACAACAACAAAAGTCTAATGTTAACCCCCCACCCCCACCCCAATTCATTATTATTTTAAAGAACATTTATTTAAGCATCTTTCTGCTATTGTGCACGTGAGTCTTTATTCACAATAGTCCTGAATGGAGGTAAGAAGTAAAGAATTCATTTGAACAGCCAAAGAACTCAATCAGTTTTGATTGTTAGATCAGAGCCCATTGTACTCAAAGAAGTTCCTTCGCTGACACTGGTCACTGGTGGTGAGTCTATATTAAGCATAACATAGGCTTAGGAACAAAGGCAGAATTCCAGTAGATGAAGGAAGTACATGTGATACCGTCTAGCAAAAGTGACACTGGCTTCTTAGAAGCATCCGCGCGCTAAACATATTTATTAAGCATTTCACTCTAGGTGCAGACCTGCAGGATTAGAGTGCCCACATTTATGGCCTACTGTTAGAACTTTCAATTAAAAATATAAAGCATGAACTCTTGATACTCAAGTTAGTCCAACAGCACAGTCATTACATTTCCAAAACACCTACCTGTAGATTGCTCAGGGTGGCAAGAAAAACAGCGTAAAATAAAGATAAAATAAATAAGAGTAGTAATGTTCGCAATACAGACAGTCCCTGGGCTAAGAACGTCCGAGTTAGACATCTCATACTTATGAACGGGCAGCCATACAGCATATTGTATCAAAAATTTGGGTTAAATGCAGTGATTCATAATAACAAAGGAACACACTACTTTGTGATGATCATTAAAACATTACACGGCTTTAACTGTTCGTCGGCTGGAGCTACAGTACGGTACCATACTGTATGTAGTTAATTTTGTTATTACTATATCATTATTACTATTATTATGTGTTGTGTTATTGTGTTCCGATTTAACTATATATTCTACTTAAAGACAGACTCGTTCATTACCTGGGGACTGCCTGTATTCAAATCCTGGCAACCCTTAATACATAAGCAGTTGAAGAATGGATGAATAGATGGATGACTAGATGGATGAAGGGATAATATTTTACTGTCTTAACATAAGAGACATATGTTAGTACAGGAATGCTGTAAGGGGGGGTGGGGGTTAGGACAATTCCAGTGACCCTTGAGTGACAGGGGCCCTAAGAAATGTGGAACATCGCTAGATTGGTCGGGGTTGGGGCCCCAATATGATATGCTTTCATGGGGCCCAAAATCTCTAGTGGCGTCCCTGCATCAGTAATGTGAAATAATATGGGGTTCCTTTGACCGGGCAAAAAATGTGGACTTTTAGCGTATAGCTGACCAGTCCGATGCATTTACAAGTAAAATATCTAAAAAATAATTTCAGAAAATCTCCCTATTTCAGGGGATATCAAATTAATTTACTCCAAACTACAAAGAAGCATCTAAAAATCTGCCAATTAAATACAGCTTATTTTAAAATATTCACACACTTAAACATATTTGCAGAATATAAATGGAGATACTAAAAGTCAGTGTTAAAAGTATCAAGTATCAAGAGATAAACACATTCCCCCTTAAACGAACATGCTGGCCGTAGCACTAAACACCAACACTTAAAAAAAAACAATGTGGCACTGATAATAAAGCGATCGTGTAGCCAGAATTCCTTTGTACATTTTTTATTTTTTAAAATACATACACTAATTCCATGTCAAGGACATTGGATTACCCCACTACATCGGCCTTCGGGTGTGCGGTTAAAATTAGGCACCGCATCCATTCTTATCCTAAAGACGTCATGATGTGTTGACAGCTCTCATAGCGAAGGCATGTGCTATTGTTACCCGGTGCCCAACCGCATCCGACCATAAAATATTTGCCTGTCCCCTATTCAGTAACTCTTAATCACAGGGTTGCCAGCTCTCAGCATCCGGCGTGACACTCACGCTTTCAGACTCTCACGCAAGAAATCTTACGGCAAATCTATATTATTCCATTATAAACCCAAAAAGAGCTACGTCAAAAACGTTGGGGTAGTTTACAAACCCCACGAACTATTTACAAGGTAATAAAACTGTCACATACATGTAAGTGCGTGTATCGAAATGACAATTTCACGCCGGCCAGCTGACCAAAGTTGGCAACACTGTAATGAAGAGCCAAAAAATTCAACTACGTGCGCAGAAAATGAGAAAAAAGTTGTTCACACCATTGTAATAACACGTTTAGACGCTTTCACAATATACTCTCATTCAACAAATTGCAGTCTCACGTTTAATTGTGCTTCTTACCTTCCTCTGTTGCTTTTCCCAAGCCGGATCCAACAAGAGGTCCCTGTCCCATTCATCCTCTTGCGCCATGTAGTAGTCCTGCTCGTAGCCATTGTTATACTGCACTGTAATCTCTTCTTGGGTCATCATCATTTTTGCAGCTTTATGCAAAATTCGCCAAGCTGGTTAATTGGACGGGGGTGTGGAAATAACGCCGTGTGCGAGTATTTTTTGGGTCGGTGTGTGTATTTGCGTGGTGGTGATGGCTCGGTGCTGATCGTGCTGGGCTGAGCTGTCTTTCTCGATCTGTCCTCCCACTCTTTCTGTCTCTCCCCCCGGCTGCCTTGCCGCAGTTAGGTCGGCAGGAGCGACACCTATACCAATTAATACTTGTGCGTCACGTGACCGCGCGCCTGTCCGGCTGGGGAAAAATACAAACAGGCGCGTGTCCGCGCGATGGTACAGGCGTGTACATAGATGCGAACAATATGCAATTTTGCAAAGTACTTTTAAAAATCCCGCCAATCACCAGACTCAACTTCCACACAAAATAAAATGGACAGAAGCATTTACCCTTGCGCATTTTATATTTTATATACAGTGTTGGGTAAGTTACTCACAATAGTAATCGATTAAAGACAGAGGTGTAAAGTTCAGGTCCAGAAAGTACAAATCCAGACCAAGGTTTTGTTTCAACCAGCCTATATTTGTACTTTCTGGACCTGAATTTTCCACGTCTGTGGCTCTGTCTGAATTGATTATTTTGTGAGTAACTTCCCCAACACTGTTTATACATGTACGTTTATTCTATACGGACTGAGATAACGGTGTTCAGTTAGGCTATTAACTATTCAGTTATCGCAATTACACTTCACGCACCAAAGAAATCCCTATGTAATAAATATCGTAAAGGAGGAATACGATTCATTACCCGTGTGCCGTAATGAATGAATTTTCTAATGAATACGAGTTATAAGTCTCACATGGATGCATTAAAGCAGAAACGCGTCGTATATATATATTATAACGGTTACACATATTTTATTTCGCTATGTTGTATTTTCATAGTCCAACGTACGTGCATATGTTTGGGCATTTAATCATACGTATGTTTCGTACGTACATGACAAAAAATCTGAAAAGCTTGGAATAATGAAAGACCCTTAAATTACGTAGTAATTTAAGGGTTCCACTATTATTACGTAGTACATATATTTGCTGTTACTGGCCAAGAGAGTCTGACGAAACCTATCCACTTTTAAGAGGACGAATTCATTTAAAAGATTCTATTCGCTATGTCTTTAGTATATTGTGTTACATGACTAATGAGATGGTACTTTAATGATCCCCGGAGGGAAACTCATTTCTCATTCGTCCATGCTCCCACCGTCCATAATTAAAGCGTTAATAATTAAAATACTGCGGTTCTTTAACCATACTATTTTGAAACTATATTTAGCCTAAAGTAACATTTCCGTTACAAGCAACTAGCTTTTAAAAAGTAAGGTGCTTTCTTTTTAGAGTATATTTAAAAAGGACAAGGTACATGCTTGTACCTTTAACAGTCACTTTTTAAAAAGAGAAGTAGCATGTCGGTTCATCAAATAACCAATAGATGGCGCTTAGACTAAACTCATTCAGTGTCGATCTGCCGGTAGATGAATTCTACTTCCGGGGCAGAGGTCAAACTACACATGTGAGAGCAAGGCTGCTGTAGCGAGGTGAGTTTATGTTGCTGGTATCGCGTTTCTATTAATATGTAGTCATCTTGTGAATGTAATCAATACATTTTTGTTACTATTTGAGAAATGTAAGTAGTTGCTTATAAATTATTTTTATGTTTGGCGTTTTTGTGTTTTGTAATTCAGTTTCATGTACTTGCAGACTTCTGTCAGTGTTCTTATAATTACACTGTTGCATGTTTAAGTGACAGACGATTTTATTGAGTTAAATGTTTAATATATTGAAGACGTGGCCGTTTCTTTTTATAGATTAAATATACGCCTCTCATAATAAACTAGTATCATAAACATCAAATATCAAGCTTCAGTGAAGAGTAAATGGCTTACTATTAGGCAGCGAGCATCAGTTTCTTCGTACGCTGTTAAATGTGTCCGTATCCAAAAAAGCAAAACAGTGTGGGCTACGTTTTTATATTAAAAATACATTTTTGAGCACAATGTCCATCAGAATTTGGCATGGTGGTGACCCCTACTCTTAGGTGCTTTTTGATCTTCATTTATAGTTTGCCAAACTGATTGTCATTTTTGTTACATTTTTAGATTGCGAGAATCAACGGAAATGACATCTTTAGCGCATCAGCTCAAGCGGTTGGCTCTGCCGCAGAATAATGCCAACCTGTTCACCAGGAAAGAGGTTGCCTCCCTTCTCTTTGATCCGAAAGAGGCTGCCCGAATCGACAGAGATACTTTCTTTGCCTTGGGTAACTAATTCTGTGACCATCCGATAAACACCGTCCGGTCAGATTGAAGGGTTTTGCTTTCCTGGGGGGTGTTTTTTGACATAACTGATGTAATCATTTTCCGTTCTGTCCCTGTCAGGTTGTACAGGTCTGGAAGAGCTGGTAGGAATTGATCTTGTATTTGAGGAGTTCCAGGAGACGCTCTTCAGCCAGGCCTCCAAGGGGCTGGAGCGCAGCGTTCAGTCCAAAGAAGTCAACCAGAAGCTGGACACTTCCATCTCGTTGTTTCTGACTCGCCTCTCGCCTTACTTCCTGTTGAAGCCGGCTCAGAAGTGCATCGAGTGGCTCGTCCACAGGTGAGGTGTTGACCACCCAGCTGCGACTTTCCAAACAACTACCTTTGCTTTTGGAAGTCAGGTTTTTGGAGCTCGCTTTGAATCTCTGATAATTTGTTTGCCCCAACACCTGCCTCGACTCTCTCTCTCTGGTATTTACATGTTCTTTTTACATGTTCATGTGTTTGTGTTTCTCACAGTATAGAGATGTGCTGTTCAGAGAAATTCAGGCATCTATCAACTGCAGCCATGCAGTGGGCTTGGTCTAGCTAAGGCTGTTTTTTTGGGGGGGGGAAATGTTAATTTTGCTCTTACTGATGAATATTTTCAACAGGTTCCACATCCACCTCTATAACCAAGATAGCTTGATAGCTTGTGCTCTGCCATACCATGAAACCAAACTGTTTGTAAGAGTTATCCAACTTCTGGATATCAAGGATCCTACTCATCGATGGAACTGGCTGCATGGCCTCCAGGTAATGCTTTGTTAGCTTAGGTGATTTTCCTGTTTAAGGACTTTCGATCTTCAGTGTGTTTATCAGTGATGCTAATGTTTAGTAGAATTCCAATTGGGCTTTTTCGGTGTGATGTCATAAGGTTCAAGGTTACTTATTGTCATCATCAGCTGTTTACATGTACATAGTGAGATGAGAACGTTTCTCCATGGACCAAAACATATAACAAAATACTGTGTGCAGCAAGGACACAAACAACACTAAACAGTGCAACAATATAACAGTATAGGGCAGTGGGGTATTAAATATCATAATATCGTGGGGTAATTTGTAAGCTGCTTGTGTTGGTCAGGTTCCTGGAGTGCCACTGGCCAGAGGAACTCTCATCACTCATTGTTACAAAGATCTGGGCTTTATGGACTTCATCTGCACGCTGGTTACCAAGTCAGTGAAGGTACTGGTATTTGGAGCTGACCTTTAGCCAGACATACTCTTGGATGCCGCGTCCTGCTTTGACTGACTGGTCCCGGCTGTTGTCACCTGCTGTCCTGCAGGCCTACGCAGACTCCGGCGGAAGCTGTCCTCAGCTCCGTGTGATTTTCTCCTTCTATGCCTCCACCGTTGTTTCCGCGTTGGACGCAGTGGAGAAAGTCACAGACGCACCGATTGCCAAGCTGCTGCCGTACATCCAGAAGGTGGGAATCGTACCTATTTATCTGCATTTAAACACTTGATGCAAACTGTACATTGTGGCATATTCTGATATGTTCTGCCTGTGACCCGGGCTTGCCTTCTGCCTGCTGTTTCCTGGGTGTTGTTAGGGCCTGAAGTCATCGCTGGTCGATTACAAGGCTGCCACCTACATGGTGGTGTGCCAGCTGGCGGTTAAGGTGGTCATGGAGGCCCACCTTGTCGACACGCTCGCTGTGCAAATCAGCAAGTCCTTCGCTGGGGTCCCTGCACTGCCCAGAGAGGGGCTGGGGTGCCTTATCATCCTGCTGCAGAACCAGAAGACGGAGGCTGTGGGGAAAAAGTGAGCTCAATTTCACTCATTTAGGGCTGTGTGTGTTTCATTTAGTTTGTAACAAGCCAGTTTTATTGTATTTTGTGCCTGCCCTTCCCCTTATTGGCGGCAGTCAGTGTGCGAAATACGGGGGGTCCAGGGGGGTCCGACACCCCCGATTAACCCATGAGACCCCCCGAAAGCCTCAAAAGCAAAATTTTAAGAGGGTCTCAAGA
>JAODKC010000045.1:12007900-12024033 GCA_026777985.1 Mormyrops attenuatus
GCACAAAGTGTGGGTTATTCACAGAGGTAGAAAGTTCAGGTCCAGAAAGTACAAATCCAGACCAAGATTTTGTTTCAGTACTCAGCTGGTTGGTTGAAATAAAAACTCCCTAAAAAGTCCCTCATAGCCTTTTCTTCTGTTAGCCACATTAGTAATGCATGTGTCAGCTTTAAATGGCCCGTCCTCTGGCCCCCCAACTCCTTTTTTGAAGTAGCAAAGGCTCCCAGCTTGTTTTTTGACATGCAAAGGTATCTAGACCAGGCACACGATGGCACCGCCCACCCCTCTCATCCCGGGTGTCCTCACGCAGGCCTTCGGTAAGATGTACACGGAGGCTGTGGCGGCAGGTGGCAAGGCCCAGGAGACGAAGGTGCTGCCATCAGTGGATCAGATCCTGCAGTGCTTGCAGGCCCCGGACTGCCCATCCTACACAGCCAAAGCCCTGTTGAAGCTACTGAAGGAGGTCGATGCGGAGGTAGGAACCGGCTTCTTGTCTGCAATTTATTGGCTGATTTTCAGTGGCTGGGATTCAAACCCTCACCCATGTGCGGAGGTGGATAGTTCAGTTCCGGAAAGTATAAATCCCAACCCAAGATTTTGTTTTAACCAACCAATTGAGTACTCTATGACTGACTCTTTATACTCACGTGGTTGGTTGAAACATGATCTGGATTTGTACTTTCTGGATCTGAACTACCCACTTCTGCCCATGTGATGTATGTTCCGCAGTGTAAAGATGGCATAGTCTATACCGAAACACTACTCTCTATAAGGGAATGGGCTGTGCTGGGTTCCCCTAATGGTTCTGGTTCTCCTGCCGCTCAGTTCGTCCTGGAAGCACTGCTTCCCGCCATGGAGCGACTGCTGGATCTTTACGGGCTGGAGCCTCCCGCTTTCCTGAAGGACGAGGCCGTGCTGCTGCAGGTCCTGCTGGGCAAGTTCACTGAGCGGGCGGCCCCCCTCCTGGCCCGGCACCAGAAGAGCCTGGAGGTCTTCATCCGAGCCCTGGGCATGTCCGTGGAGCCGTACCCTGGCATGGCCAGCTTCCAGCTCCTGGCCCTGGAGCAGGTGCGGAATCGTGAGATGGGTCCAGCATTTTGGGAGGGCTGCCCTGTTTTATCCCGTCCCTTATTTAGTACCTCTCCGTCAACACCCATCTTTTCAAGTGTGAAGTATAATCATAGTGCAAGACTGAAATTAGTGGTAACCCTCCAAATCCTTGTATTTTATTCTAGGGCTTTGAAGCTTTCAAATGATTGTTTATGCTCCTGAACAGATGGAGACAGACATTCAGAACATCCTGCAACGTAGCTAAATTGGCATCTGAGAGTTTTGAGTTTGTTTCCAACCATAATCAGTCTTGGCGGGTGCGTTTTTTGCCTTAACCTCGTCATCTCACTCATGACTGAAAGTCTGTGATATCACGATTGACAGAACCCCTTTGGTGTCTGTGTCCAGATTACCAAGCAGTTCTTTTCAGCCCTCGGAGATGCAAAGGTCCAACAGAAACTCCTGGGGGCGCTGTTCAACCTGCTGGTTGACTGCAAGAATCCAACCTGCGCCCAGACCATCAGTAACGTCTTCAAAACGGTGATGCCCTGCCCCCACGTCAGACTCAGTCTCTTTCAGTCCTGGAAGATGGGTTTCATGGCCGTTCTTGGTTTTCCCCCAGATTGCCGTGGATGCCGAGCTGGTGGCTGCTGAGCTAGCCCCCGCAGACAGGCCCAAGGTGTCCAGCACCGTACAGCAGACCCGCAGGACCAAGATGCATCAGCGGTGTGTCTCTGAGCCATGCGGGGAGCAACGTTCCGGAACTGTCTTGGAATCATTAGCTTTGGGCTTTTGTTACAAGATACATTACATATAGAAGGTTATCTGCAGTAGGTGTTATGTGGGAATGTTATAGAGAATGGCGATATAGGTATACATAATTTGCATGATCTTATAGTGCCATAAGTAAACTTTGGTTTACATTTGTTTAAATATATTCATATTTGTATAGTATGTGATATAATTTAAGTATGAGTTGTGAGAAGCACAGTAAAAATGTGTCTGATGTTTAATCCCATTTTAGGAAGGGCCAGGACACTGTTCCACGTCCACCAGAAGGCGGCGCCGCTGTGCCTTGGGAGAGGGTGACGCTCATCTTGGAGCTGCTCCAGCACAAGAAGAAGCTGCGGAGGCCCCAGCTGCTGGTCTCTGCCCTCTTCGCCCTCCTGTCCAGGTAAATCCAGCTGGCCATCACCTCCTGACTGCCGGTCGTTATGGTAACCGAAGGTTTGGTTCCGACGATGCTGGATCCTGTTAAAGGCAAGGTTCTTTGAAGTCCAATGACTTGTGTCACTCGTTTTCTTTGGCGGGGATTTTAAATCTGTAATGCAAATGTTAGTGTGTCACGCTGAATTGACTTCCAGGAATGCACGTGTATAATGAGACAGTCTTTGGACCGCAAATTTGAGTAGCAGTGACTCCCGGTGACATCTGGGTGGCTTTTATCAGAACGTTACATGTGAGGCCTCAGTCCATGGTTCCTGACACTTGCTTCCCCTCCAATACTTGGGACCCTATCTGGTGATGAATATATTACTCATAGAGTATGTTTTATTAATCGAACCGTCAAGACTGGATCAGTTTAGCTTGATCCTGTAAAGATGGATGATGGGATCGTGGGTAGAATGAAGCTGTCATTTATCTTCAGAGGTTCTCTGATGTTTCTCTTCTTCCTCGTCTGGTCCACAGGTCTCTGGAGCCGGTTCAGTCGGACCAAGGGAACATGGAGTACACCAAACAGCTCATCCTCAGCTGTCTGCTCAGCATATGCCAGAAGCTGTCCTCAGAGGGCAGCAAAGGTACGTGGGTGAACAGTGAGGAACAGGGGTATGGAAAGGTTCCCCAGGGACTTGGGACCCCATGTTTGAAGATGGAGGGCATGGTGTTTGAATGTCATGTTTAAGGCCAGCTTGGCTTAACTGGCTTACTCATCTTGTGCTTCCCTCCCTGTTGTGCAGACCTGTTGGAGGAGGAGAAGTTCAGCGTGGAGCTAGTGGTCCAGTGTGTGAGGAGCTCCAACGTGCCTCAGACCCACCACCAAGCCCTGCTGCTGCTCGGCGCTGTGGCCGAGATCTTCCCGGTAGGTATCTCCTCAGCCCAGACCGCCGAGTCTGTGGGGAAGGTTAGCTAATTCATGTTTTAATAATGGTCTCCCTCCAATGCAGGAGAAGGTCCTTCACAACATCATGTCCATCTTCACCTTCATGGGCGCGAACCTCATGCGGCTGGATGATGCCTATAGCTTCCAGGTCATCAACAAGAGGGTCCAGAGGGTCATCCCCGCCCTAATAATGGTGTGTGACCCCCCCCCCCCGCGCATTTACACTGCGTCTGCATTTAGCCCATGCCCGGTTTCACTGAACTGAAATTTAAGGTCCAAACATTTTACTATTGTGTATTCAATTCCGAGATGTTGCCAAGAGGCTTTGAGTGATTGAGTAATCCGTTAAACTCGTAAAACAAGGATATGACTTACCATAGTATAATTTTTGTGGATTCGCGTTCGTTATAATTTTCTTAGTTTTTGTGGATTCGCGTTCGTTATAATTTTCTTAGTTTTTGTGGATTCGCGCTCGTTACCTTTCTTGTGTTTTTACGTTGATGTTCTGCCGTTGTCCTCTAATCTTACCTGTGCTTTTATTGTTGAAGTCATGAGAATCAGGCCAGCAAAAGAGGGGGAAATTCAAATTCAATGACAAATGGGCAAAGGGTGATAGAGATCGGTTGTAAAAGCCGCACAGTAACCTTGCCCCCCCCCGCAGGCTCAGGAGGGCGGACATTCGGCGCCGGCGGCTCAGGTGGAGCTGGTGGTTGTGCGCGTGATGCACGTCTTCGTGGACGCTCTGCCCCACGTCCCCGAGCACCGCCGGCAGCCCGTACTGGCACAGCTGGTGACCACGCTGGGCCCCAGCCGCTTCCTCTGGCTGCTGCTGATGCTGCTGTTCAAGCAGCACGTCTCACGCCCCCCCCCTGCCGAGGCGGACGTCAACAAGGTGGGCCTGGTTTCTGAGATCCATCATGGCGGAGCCTTGAAATTCTTGGATGAGAATCGTCAATATACATAGCTCAAATCTGTCTAGGTCGCTTTTATAGCAGTAATTAATGAGCTGAAAGAAGGCGACAGACGGTATTCACCCCAACGAGGCCGTGTCCTGTCATCGCTCTAGGAGGCTGCCCTGGAGAGGGATGTGGAATTCTGGATATCCGTGAGCTGTGAGTTTGACGCACAGGATCAGCTCACTTCGCTCATCAAGATCCTCCAGTACCTGAGTATGCTGCCCCAGGAAAAGGATGAGGGTACGAAAAGCCCTTCGACTAACTTAAGGTTATATGGCTGTATAGGACTCCCGTATGCGAGATCTGATTGCGTTCCATGAGTGTGTCATCTATACCATCATCGTAATGATTTAGATATGGGGCATTTTTCAAACTAAGGGGGTAATTTTTTCATTAATCAAAAACCAGCCAAGACGTGAGAGTGACTTCAAATGACCATTCATTAGCTGCCGATTGGAGGTAGAATCCACAATGGATTGTGGGTAATGGAGTTACACTGCGTCACCATGCCTACAGATGAAAGGAAGACGAAGACTCCGCGCAGAGGGCAGAAGGAGAGTGTGGAGACCCTGCTCTTCAACACGGACACGCACAGTGGCAAGGAGCTGCGTCACTACAAGTTCCTGTCCGTGTCTTTCATGGCGCAGCTGCTGGCGTCACACAGCTTCGTGAGCAAGGTAGCCCCCTAGTGAGGGAGGCGCGGTACTGCGGTTCCACTTTAGCTTGGGTTCCGATGCCATAGCAGTGTACTTTTTGTATCACAGGTGGTCGACTGGAGTAACACACCACACGGAACCCAGCATCTTCAGCAAAGGTAGGGTTGGATTTGGTTTGCTTGGTCAAGACAGATGGCTAAACTAGTCCTCTTGTTTAATCTGCACTACTGACTGGCTCTTTGTTATGAATCAGTTGTGCCACCTCAGGGCTCACATTTTAAAGTGGAGGGTTTTGGCTTTAATGAGCAGTTGGCACGTGTCTATATTAACTACCGTCTGAAAATGAGGCTTTTCTCTGCTGCCGAAGTGGTCGCCCTCTTACTCTGGGTCCTCCTGATGTTTTTTAGCCTCCTGGAGGAGATTCTGAGCTACATCAACAGCGTTGCTCAGTGCGTGGAGACCAACTCTGATAAACCCACGGCCAAGTTTTGGAGGGCGCTGCTCAACAAGTCCTATGACGTTTTGGACAAGGTAATGAGCAGGTCCACTCAGATGTGCCACTCATGCACTCAAACTGGATTGGGATCTGAGCTGTCTGCTCCGCTTTACCTTACTTTGAGTAGAGGTCTTGTGGACCTGGGCTGGACCCGATGGTGGTGTGGTGTTTCAATGGCACTGTGTCCCTGTGTGCCCAGGTGAACGCCTTGCTGCCCACCGACACCTTCATCCCAGTGATGAGGGGGCTGATTGGTAATAAGCTGCCCTCGGTGCGACGCAAGGCCATGGATCTTCTGAACAACAAGTTGCTACAGAAGACTCCATGGGAAGATGAGCAGGTGAGAGATCAGAACGCCATTGCCCAGCTTCTTAAGAGTCTGGTGATGGAGAACATTATGCAGTTTAGTTACTGACTCTCCGTTACACCTGCCCTGTAGGTCCAAGTTCTCCTGGGGCTAACCGATGACCTATTGGCCATCGCTGGCCGAGGCCGGCGTGAGGAAGAGACGGAGGAGGATGAGCAGGCCATCAACAGGCAGACCGCGCTCTACAGCCTTAAGCTGCTGTGTCGCAGTTTCGGCTCTGCCCACCAGGGGGCCTTTGTACCGGTGCTGTCCTTTGCGGTGGAGCTGGTCGCCTCTCCTAGTGAGGATCGGAACGTTATGGGAAGCGCCTTGCTCTGCGTTGCCGAGGTTACCAGCGTACTGAAGGCCCTGGCGGTTCCTCACCTACCAAGGTATCTCACCGCATGCATCTATAGACCGTACTGACTTGTTTGACCAGATCTGTTCTTGGGTTGTCTTTAGACAGGACTAAGTCATTTCAGTGAAGGCTTAGGAGTCATTGCACTGTTCTCCAAGGATACAAACCTGCAAGATTTGGCTGCAAATCTTCACTGAATATTTTTGAGGGGTTGAAGACTGCCTCGACCAGTGTTTCGTAACTCTTCTGGGACCCCCAGACAGTCGATATTTTTGGTCCCTCCCAGCTGTAAACAAAAATGCACCAGGTGGTCAGTGTTCATGATCGTTTGGTTCAGGTGTGCTGGCAGGGTGCAAAAATGTTGACTGTTGGGGGGGGGGTCCCCAAGGACCGGGTTGAGAGACACTCCCCAGACCCTAACCCATATCCTGTGGGGAAACTCAGAGACAGATGGCCCAATAAATTGTTAGCTATTGCAGGTTGATGTTGGTCTTGCTGATCAGGAAAACCAAACAACGAAATGCCACTGTCAATCTCCCCTTCTTCAGATTGATGCCAGCCGTCCTGCAGACCCTGAAGGAGAGGAAGGAGCTGCTCACCAGTGAGGTGTACCTCCTGAGCGCTGTGACGGCGCTCCAGCGCGTGGCTGAGACGCTGCCCCACTTCCTGAGCCCCTACCTGCAGGACACACTGCTGCAGGCGAGTTCTCCTGCTCAAGCCTGAGCTAATGCTAGCATAGCATAGCATTAGCAGTGCTGAGCTGGACATATGCTGGTGCCTGGTGGGCCTCAGACCTGCTTGTAATGAGGCTAGTGAAGTAGCGGGTTTTTGGTTTTGAGGGAAAAAGCATGTGTGTGGCTGTTTTAACCAGATAGGCATTAGATCGACGCCCCTGATTCTGACCAGTCAATCGATGCCCTCCGCTTCGTCTGCAGGTGGCCCGCCTCGTGCGAGTGACAGAACGAGGGACAGTGTCCCCTCAGCTGGGGGTGCGCCTGGGCTCACTGAGGACCACGCTCGCCACTAAGGTGCCCCCGAGGGTCCTCCTGCCTGCCGTGGCCAAGTGCTACTCCCGGACGGTTGAATCCCAGCAGGTCGGTGTCCCCCTCCATCGAGCCAAGCTTCAGAAACTAAACAAATAGCTAGTAGAGTCAGAAGATTGTAGCTGGTTAGCGGAACATGCTGCTTCAGTATCTCATTAATGTTGAACATTTATTTAATATTTAGTGTAGTAGCTGTTTGTGGCCAACAGGGGGCCCCACACATATATGGTTTGAATGGTGGTGAATGCAGTAGTTGGCCAAGGTGATAAGCCACATTTCACCACCTTCTTAGTTAAGATTGAATTATATAATAAAGGGGATTTTTTAATATTTCAGGCTGCCTTCATTTCAGCCTTATTAAACGGCAAACATAAAAACGTAATACTATAAATAACAATCACAGATCTACGTACCTCTGGCCTGCATTTAAGGGAGCCCTGTATTCTATAAAATACCTCCAGCGTGTTCATTAAGCCTATGTTAGTAATAAGGCCCTTTAGTAGAATAGGAATCAAATCATAGCTGCTTCCTGTTTAGCAGTGTCACTTCCTGTGTAGCACTTGGCACATTAGGCATTCGGTCGTGGTCACGGTGCGGCTCTTCCTTCTGGAACAGAGTCGGCTGGTGCCCCTGGTAGATATCCTGAAGGAGCACATCTCACACATGGAGAAGGAGCAGCTGACTGCCCACCAGAGCGAGCTGACCTCCTTCTTCCTCAGTGCACTGGACTTCCGGGCCCAGCATTGCCAGGTAAGGGCTCGTGTCTGGAGAACCGATAGGAAACTCCCCTCCAAGACTGATACATGAAGACAATCAGATATTCTCCTGTGTAAAGAATTACCACTGTAAAGTGAAAGTCATTTAATGCAGTCAGGTTAAATCTACATCAGGGTTCCCCAATTCCTGTCCTGGAGGGCCACAATCCAACACAGTTTGCAGACTTCCTTGCTCAAACACACCTTAATCAGTTAATTACCAGGTTTAGTTAGGTCTGTTTGAGCAGGGAAATCGGCAAACTGTGTTGGTTTCTGGGCCTCAAGGGCCGGAATTGAGGAACCCTGGAATACTGCAAATTTATTTTTTAGAAATTGTGGGGGAAGAATTCAGCCATGTTGTATTTTATTTAGCCCAAGCAGAGAATTCTGAAATCAACAGCTTAGTTGAATTTTTGAGGAAAACCAAGGCTCCTTATGGCTCCTGAACTAAGGCTCTTTTGACATGCAATGCATTCTGGATCATGGTTGATGGCTGGCTTTTGAGTGGGTTGCTGGGATGGAAGTGAACAGAGGAGGGCTTATCATTGCAGGCAACAGAATGGCTTTGTGCTTCGCAATGGGACTGCCCTGCCCTCTGTACAGCTTCCTGTCTGTTCTGGAAGAATGCACACAACCCCACTTTGACTCGTATTACATGATTTGTTTCATGTTTTGTTGGGGAGGGGAACAGTGATTATTAACCGTTTCTTGGAAACGGCTGTTTTTTTGGTCCTGCTGTCATAGGGCAACTTGGAGAAGGCGAATGAGACGGAGGGCTGTGTGATCAACTGCCTTCTGGTCATGGTCCTGAAGCTCTCTGAAGTCACCTTCAGACCCCTGTTCTTCAAGGTGCCTCTCACAACTTTTGCCCTACCTTTTCATTTCTCACGGATCGGTAGGCGAGCTGTGCCGTGAAATCGTTTGGAACCGTTTTGAGACCAGCGATTTTCCCATAATGCATTGCGAAGGCTAACTGCTCTTTTTCTCCATGCGTAGCTGTTCGACTGGTGCAGGATGGAGGGAGCCTCCCGGGATAGGATGCTGACCTTTTGCCGTCTGGCTGACTGCATCGCTGACCGGCTGAAGGGGCTCTTCGTCCTCTTCGCTGGGCACCTGGTCAAGCCATTTTCCGACTTCCTCAACCAGACCAATGTCGCTAAGACAGGCAAGTGCCTGATAGAGCACTACAGCATTGCCTGAGCTTCAATGTCTTCTGAAAAATGGCCGAAATGATTGTTTTGGGATGTATAGGCGGTAGATACAGTTACTCTGTCTGGATGTGGTTTCTGGAAGCCACCACCATCGCCTGTAACCCTTCCTTCGTCCTCCAGACGAGGCCTTTTTCGACTCTGACGACGGTGTGGAGAAGAGCTGCTTGCTCCTGCAATGGGTGCTGGACTGCCTGCACAAGATCTTCCTGTATGACACGCAGCGTTTCGTCACCAAGGAGCGGGCGGATGCGCTCATGACGCCACTGGTCGACCAGGTGCGCTTTGTTTACGGGAAACAAAGGGGGGGGGGGGTATTCCGGCGGTGCTGTAAGCGGGCCTGATCCCCTCGTCCCTCCAGAGCCAAGAGTAAATGCTGATTCAGGGTAGAGCTGCACAATTAACCATTTCTGAATCACAATCTTGATTCATAGGCCTGTATGATGTCACTGTCGCATGACACCAAGTCAGCCATGTATTAGCGGTGGCGGAAACCTTGCCAGGCTTGTCGGCGCAGATTAACAGAATGACGTTATATCTTTTTTTTTTTTTAATTATAATTATGTGGAAAATGGCTCAACCTCAGCTACATTTAATAATGCATTATAAACGTTGTGGGGAGCTACTTTGAGGCCTCTTCAAAGAAATCCGTCGTCCTCCACCATGGAAAATCGGCCAATGCCGTCATCTCCGTTATTTCAGTAGTTGTTTCTTTAGCCCTAGTGCTGGTAACTTTGAATATTGATAGTTTTAATTATCAGCCACGATTGACACATTTGACTGATTCCAGTTCCTTGATTTTTTCTATTTTTATTTTTTTTTAACTAATATCGGCTGGCCGATACCGACGTGAAGCGAGATATCGCACATCTTTCATCTTCATAAAGACAATACATAATAATATTTAATACTGATCCATTTAATGAAAATAATACATTTATTGCTCAAGAATTGAGAGAAACCCGTGATCTAAAAAAATTGCAATTTGTGTTTTGCCCAGAATCTTGCAGCACTGTTCCAGGGTCAGTTTTTTTTTTTTTGTGGGTTTAGTAACCCCAGGGCCCCCTGAGGGTATGGTGATCTTGGGTGAACATATGGGTGTACCCAGTGTTAGGCATTCAAGATTTTGTTTTTACAAACCAGTTGTGCATAAGGAGTCACAGAGTACTCAACTTTTTGGTAGAAACAAAATCTTGGTCTGGATTTGTAGTTCCTGGACCTGAAATGCCCAACACTGGGTATAACCTTTTCTACCTGAGAACATCTTGAGCACATCTTGAAAGTGCAAAGGAGGGTAAGCCCCAGCCACATCCACCCTATGAGACCACAGTCTGCCCCGAGAGCTGACCGACCTTCCCTCTGCAGCTGGAGAATACGCTGGGAGGGGAAGAGAGCTACCAGAGGCGGGTCACGCAGCACCTGGTGCCCTGCGTCGCCCAGTTCTCTGTAGCCGTGGGAGATGACGCCCAGTGGAAGACGCTAAACTACCAGATCCTTCTGAAGACGCGACATAGCTCAGCCAAGGTAAGGAGGGATCAGCGTATGGCTTTTAACAGGGTCTAGCGTGGAGAGACAGGGCACAGCTGGTGCGACTCAACTGTGTTGATGTAGCAGCTGTGGGGATTTTTACGCCCACTTTGTGGCATTAAGAAATGACATTGCTTCATTCCCGGTGGGAGCTGTCTGTAATGTGCCCGCACTGTTTTGAAAGAATGACATTGCTGCAGAACACTGGTGAGACAGGTGCAGTAATAGGTCAGTTTTGAAAAGTGCCGACCTGTAATCCGATCATTACCAAACCAGCCATGAGACTGTAGCGGACAAAGCGTTCTGCGTCAGTCACTTTGAATTTGGACACGAGAAGCACAGAGTATCACGTTTCAATAAGAATCAGCGAGGCACCATAACACAAGTATTCTGCCATTCACCATCTTTAGTACTGTACTTAAATGTGGTCATACTATGATATTTATATTCACTTAATCTTTACTGGAAAGACATTTGGTGAATCACTTGCCAGTGGCATTCTTAGTGCCATGATGCTGAGGTACGATGGATGTTTAAGAAAACGGAAGGCAGTTTCCTTTAAAATCAATGCGTCAAGCCACCGCTCTTAAAAGGATCAAAATGAAAGCAGATATTGATGTTCATTTGAAAACGTGACATTTCTGCTTCTCGCCTTGCGATCACACATTGCCACGCCTCTGTTTGTGAACCATGCAGCTGGGTAATCAGACTCAGAATCTGCCTACGTTACAGGAGGTCTGCTGTTCAGGACTGGGCTGGCTTTGATCGCGGTCCTCTGCATTTGTGCGTCAGCTCACAGCCAAATCGCTACACGTTCAGGTCCCAGGTGTTCTTGGAGTGGGGGTGATTCATCCCTGAATGACCAAGAGGCCAAAGAAAATGGGGAATAAAAGAGAGCCTGACCTGTGTCCTTAATGTACTGCAAACTTAAAGCTCCTTTCTCAGCTGGTTGATGTAATGGAGTGACTTTATCTGAAGCGCTATTTCACAACTGTCACTCGTGCTGAACTATTTTCATTGGGTCATGGACTGTGTGATTGGGGAATAAATATTGACAATTCTAATGTCATACTTTTGTTGTTAAATCATAATTTGGGTCGTCACTTTATAATCACAGAACAATGTGGGTCCTGAGGCTAATGACCTAAAGATGCTTTCCATGTGCCCCCCCACTTGCCCCCAGGTCAGGTACTCTGCTCTGCTTATGCTGCTGGAGCTCGCTGGCAAACTCCGTGAGAACTACATGGTCCTGCTGCCTGAGACCATCCCATTCCTGGCTGAGCTGATGGAAGGTACGTCACTCGTGCTCATGTTTTCCAGAAATGGGTATAACTGTTAGATATTATTCTGAAACATTCCATGCCAGGCTTTGCGCGTAAATCCCAGAGGACACACTTCTCATCATTTCAGAATACTGACTTGGCATTAGTCCCTGGCTGTATAAGAAGCTTAAATGTATATTTTGGCCTTTCTGCAGAACACACATGCAGAGGTGGAAAGTCCAGGTCCAGAAAGTAGAAATCCAGACCAAGGTTTTGTTTCAACCAATCAGTTGAGCCTAAAGAGCCGCAGTCACAAATAACTCAGCTGGCTGGTTGAAACAAAACTTTGGTCCGGATTTCTACTTTCTGAACCTGAACTTTCCACCTCTGCATACATGATGTCATCTTCTGAATAGTACAGCTACTCCAAGTCAAATGGCAGTTAGTCTTGCTGGGAGGTCCTGCCTGTTTCCCCCCCCCCAGTGCTGACCGTCATGTGTTTGTGTTACAGACGAGTGCGAGGAGGTGGAACATCATGTGCAGAAGGTCATCCGCGAGATGGAGGTCATCCTGGGCGAACCTCTGCAGAGCTACTTTTGACCGCTGTCCCCTCCAGCCGTCCCAGGCTGGAAGATCGGGATTCCAGTGCCGTAGCTGCTGCTGTTTCAGCCGTTTATCCATGAATCGCTTCCCGGAAACGGGTGTCAAGCCCCCCATGAAGTCAGGCATCACCCTTTGCGATCAGTGCAGATACACGAAACCAAAATGATCTGATTTGTACAGGTTTGCCAGTCATATCCCAATGACTGTGCTCACATATGAAGTGTAACTTTTTTTTCTTTAAAATAAACTTTTTCAGAAAATGTTTTGTCCATTATTATTTTGTATAGCCAAGATACAACTCAACCTAGTAATGGAGCATTAGTTGTATCTGTATGCACACTGCTATCCTTAAAATATATCTGTGTTGTATGCTTGCGTTTGTTACGATCCCCAGTCTAGGGTTAGGGATCGCCAGAAACGGAATGGGAAAGGGTAATGGGGAGACGAGACAAGCAGGGAACGGGAAAAGGGAATACGGGACGCAAAGGGATCTTTTTTGTAGTTTTTTTATATTTATTCAGACAGTACAAACACTAGGTGTAACAGACTTCGGGAGTGACACAGGCCAAAGTAACAAACAAAAGCACAACTACCGATCGCACATACTATACCTACAGTAGGTGAAACAAAGTTAAACGAAACAACAACGTCGGATCCTGACTCCCTAACCAAACAAACACTAAACACCACGTAAACGCATAAACCAAAACAGCAGTCACTCCTTACACACACCTAGTGAAACACGTAAACACAGGCAAAGCGACGGTATCCAAAGGGGCAAGCAGAGAGTCAAACACGAGAGAACAATCAGAACCAAAGCGAAGGTACAAAAGGGGCAAAGCGAGAAGTCAGAAGTCGAGAATACAAAAACAGTCATACACAGCAATCAAATACAGCAAACCAACAATCATCACAATGAGCAAAGCTCCCGAAGAATATCCAACTTGGCCGGGACCGGATATGGCGAACGGCGCATCGGCGGAGTCGTGGGCGGGGTCCGGACGAGGGGGCGGAGCAACGATGCAGCCGGCGAATGGCGACGAGGGAGGGAGGTCCGGAGAATCCGTAGTCTGCCTGGGAACTTACGGCACGTAACGCCCCCCCCGCGGCGAGGGTTCACAATTAAAAAAAATAATAATAATAATAATAATAATAATTTACCCCACAGAAAATGAGTCCCCAAACAATAACACACAGAAGGGCGGTAAAGCACGGGAGAGGGCATCGGCCACCAGGTTACTAGTCCCTTTCTTATGCTTAATTTCTAGATTAAAACCTTGGATAATCAAAGCCCAGCGCATGAGACTCTGGTTGGCATTGCACATTCGTTCCAAAAACACCAGGGGGTTATGGTCGGTGTACACGACCACGGGTCGTGTGCTATCTCCCACGTACACTTCGGAATGCTGTAAGGCCAACAGGAGGGCTAGTGCCTCCTTCTCGATGGCGGTATAAGCTAATTGGTGCTTCACGAATTTTTTTGGAAAAATAACATACCGGATGATCGAGTCCGCGGTGGTCCTCCTGTAGAAGGACCGCTCCGGCACCCACGCCACTAGCGTCCACCTCTAGCTTGAAGATCCCGGCGAAGTCCGGGCCAGCTAACACAGGGGAACTACTAAGTAACAATTTTACATCCTCGAAAGCGGCCTGACATGCGGAGGACCACACGAATTTCGCACCGAGCCGATGGCCTGGACCTTAGCGTCCAAGGGCTTGACCATACCGTAACCAACAAGTTTTCCAAAGTAACTAACCGTACCTTTCCCAAATTCACACTTCTCCAGGTTAAGTACCAGCGAAGCCCTTTGCAGCCGAATAAACACCAGTTCGGGCGAGTCCGAATAAATGACCACGTCATGGAGGTAAGCTTCACAGGTAGGGACGTCACCAAGCACCTTATTCATCAGCCTCTGGAAGGTAGCCGGGGCATTACGAAGACCGAAAGCCATAACGGTGTACTGGAGGAATACATCGGGGGTAGCAAACGCGGAAATCACAGAGGCACGGGGGGTTAGGGGGACTTGCCAATAGCCTTTCAGCAAATCTAGTTTGGTGATAAGCTTTCCGGAGCCGATACGGTCCGCACAGTCTTCCATGCGGGGGAGAGGGTAGGCGTCCGGACGAGTCACGGCATTAACCCTCCGGTAATCCGTGCAAAACCGGAACGCGCCGTCAGGCTTGGGGACCAGCAGGCACGGAGAACTCCAGGGACTGCAGCCGGGGACACCTAGACCGGTTTGCAATAAGTACTCAGTTTCCTGCACTAACAAAGACCTCTTATGCGGATTGACACGGTAAGGGTGCTGCTTAATAGGGACATGATCCCCCACATCAATATCGTGCTCAATCACAGGAGTCCGCGAAGGGACATCGACGAAGAGCGACTGAAACCTGGATACGAGGGACGTGATGTCGGCCTGAGCAGCGGGAGGTAAGTAGGAGATGGGAAGGGTCTGAAGCGCCTCCGGGTTCGGGAGGCGAGCGCAAGGTAAACAGTTTTTACCGAGAGACAAGTCATCATCCTCCGGCGAGTACTCACGGATAGATGCCACGCCGACAGGAGCGGAGACGGGATAACATGCGGACCTGAAAATCGGGCGCGCAGGGAGGAACCGGGCAGCGGCAGAAGGACTAGGACACGGTCTCCCGGTTGGAAGCATCGGGACCTGGCGGACTTATCGAATTTCTCTTTCATTTTCTCCTGGGCGACTCCCAGAGACTGACGGGCTAACTCCCTAACAGCTGACATCCTATCGCGAAGGGAGGTGACGAACTTCGACACTCTGCGAGGGAGACCTGGGGACAACCACATCTCCTGCAGGGTCTTCAGAGGACCTCGAACAGTGGGGCCAAACACAAGCTCTGCCGGACTGAACCCGGTCGACTCTTGGACAGCATCGCGTATCGCGAAAAGGAGGAGGGGCACCCCCTCATCACACTCTTTCCCAGCGTCCAAACAAAAGGTACGAATCATACTTTTAAACGACTGATGAAACCGTTCCAGCGCCCCTTGGCTCTCGGGGTGGTGGGCGCTGGAGACCGCATGACGCATGACACCCAACTCGCGAACGACCTGAGCGAACAGGTTGGAGGTAAAGTTGGAGCCTTGGTCAGATTGCACTATCCTCGGAAGTCCAAATGTAGTGGGAAAAAGTTTACTAAATGCCTGACTATTACAGGGGTCCGGAGACTACGAAGGGGGATGGCTTCGGGGAACCGAGTAGCGGTACACATCAAGGTAAACGGGTAACAATTTCCCGAGCGAGTTTTTGCAGGGGTCCAACACAGTCGATGAGCACGTGCTCAAAAGGTTCTCCGATTGCAGGGATCGGACGGAAGGGAGCCGGCGCAATGGTCCGGTTCGGCTTACCCACTACCTGGCAAACATGACAAGAGTTACAGTACCGACGCACGTCAGTGTTAACACCAGGCCAGAAGAAATACGTTAAAAGACGAGCTAGCGTTTTCCGGATCCCAAGATGACCCGAACACGGGTGATCGTTTGCGAGGGACAACACATAAGCACGATACACACAGGGGAAACCACCTGAAACACAGTAGCCCACTCGTAAGGTGAGTCTGGAGGGGTCCACGTCCGCATCAACACTCTGTTGCGATAGAAATATGCTGTGCGATGGTCCTTTAACTCGGCCTTTTCCACAGCGGAGGTACGACAAGCCTCTAAGGAGGGATCATCCGCCTGGGCCAGGATCAGAGCGTCCGTAGTGGAGGGGACCTCAGGGGGAACAGCAAGTTTCACGGGGACCGG
>JAODKC010000045.1:12037745-12062015 GCA_026777985.1 Mormyrops attenuatus
CAAATGTGACTTAAACAAGCGTATGGCAAACAAATGTGACTTAAACAGGCGTATGGCAAACAAATGTGACTTAAACAGGCGTATGGCAAACAAATGTGACTTAAACAGGCGTATGGCAAACAAATGTGACTTAAACAAGCGTATGGCAAACAAATGTGACGTAAACAGATTCCTGTCTGATAAAACTGCTGAACGGAGAAACAGGAGTGATGGAAAAGAGGAGCAGGGAGGGGTAAATAAGGACAGAAGGGTGGGGACAGGATGGGGTGTGGAGCCAGAGATCCATGGCACACACACGGGACACTCACATAAAAGAGCCAGGTTGCAATCCGGTTCCCGGTGCCCAGCTCTTTGAAGGCATCTGGTTCATCTTTCTGCGGGGGGTCAGGTAACAGGGAACTGTCAGAGCCGGCCAACTCCTTGTCTGGCGCCTGTTTCCACGACAACCTCCCTCCCACCACCACCAGGGCTGGCTCAGTGACGCCCATACAAAGTGTCACCACGCTAGTGGCGATCAAGCGCCAACGTATCACATTTAGCGGCCAGAGACCCGAGGACGGCTTCACTCACCCGTCCGAAATCGAAGTGCGGCTCATACTGCCCCCCAACTCCGTAGTTCGCCACCTGGTGGGAGGGGATGACAGGATGCGACGATGTCAACATGACGGTTAGTTGTATTTTTGAATGAAAAGCTTGACGGGAATTGCTCTGGGATGCCAGGCGTGTGCAAGGCGCTTCAGCAGCTAAAAAAGCATGAGGGTACCCAGACAGAGCTGGCACCCGGCAGAGCATCGCTGTGCTTAACGACAGAGGCTGCCTGACGTCGGCTTCCCATGATGCTTAGCAGTCTGTCCCCCAGACCCCGGAGGCACACGCAGAATGTCACCTGGAGCTCCTCCGCCGTCTTGACATCCAGGCCGGTGAGATCCTCGATGCGCTGGTTGATCTTATCCACCACAGGGTGCTCATACGCAGCCAGCCAAGCACTGGGGCAACACGACACAAAGATGAATGACAGGACAGCAACCACACGCCCTCTCTTCCGGGCAGACCACAAGCTACTTCCCAAACAAACTCATACTCAAGGTCCACCCTCAACTCTAGAGAAACCCAGCTCCCGTCATCTACATGAAAGGCAATATTAATTTGAATACTATTTTTTGTATTATATTTTATACATAATGCTATGATGTGTATTGATAAGTAGCTTTAAGCTCTATCTAAAAAAAGCTTGTACAATTCTAAATCTACAGCAATGTTTGAAAGTGAAAGATTATATAATTGATCTAAATTGACATTACTTCAGTTCACTTTTAATAGTGGGTCATTTTGCTATCCTCTCGCCCCCCTGTATAAGGACAGGGCTGCTAATTTTTCCCATCACTGATCAGCATGCAGCAGATGGAACAGAACTTGGCACCGACTGGCAGAGAAGCACTCATCTGCATACCGTATAAGGTCCCATCACTTGGAAGTCACTCTGCCACACCCAACCTCCCCATAACCAGATGGTGACCAAAGGTTCATATGTAAATATGTCCATTTGCATTATTTTAGTGAAAAATGTATGAGTGCTCTGGGAGTATCTTTGGATTTAATCATCCCCCCAGAAATGGTTCAATGCTATTAGAGCCAAATGTCACAAGATGAAGATGGTTTATTACTCGTTCTCACTGCACTGCATTCATTTAACCAAAAAGATGGACACGGGGATTGAAATGATAAGATTCCTTATTCTAACACAATTAGCACAAGAAAATAATGATGATAGTATCAACTTATTAGTCTATAGACAGATCAAAGGTACAAAGCGTGATGCCCCCTCTTCAAGCCCGTGTTACATCAGCTTATCTAACACTTTATCGCAGTCCTGTTCACATTCAACATTGTCATGAATGTTTATATCGATCCTAGAGAACCAAACACACAAATTAAGTTATACATGATGTGAAAATGGTGAAAGTATCATAAAAAAAAAATCAATAAAACACAACAGTTGTCATCAGGGTTAGTAAGCGCATATCATGAATATGAAGGTTAGTAGAAAGTAGAGGAGGAATTGAGGCTGTGGCCCAACAGAATCTCCAGTCGGTTTTGGGTGGGTTAATCTCTGGTTGAAGCTGGCCGTTTCTGCGTGAGGCTGCCCCCAGAAATGACCTCATGTTTCCACCTCTCTGGTGGAAGCTCATTCGGGGTTAATGGGGCAGTACCTTGTGGTCATATAAATAACAGTGTGCTTGTTGCCGCGGCGACGGAGCAGGAGATGGCAGGTGGACTAATGGTCATCTCCAGCCATCTGCTGTCTTACCCTCTTGTAGAAAAAATCTGGTCTGTCACTGAACTCGAAAGGGAATTCATTTAAACTGTAACTTTACGATACAGCCGCTTTCATTATAAACATTTATAGTATTTTGTCATCTTTAATACATATGCCATATATTTCTGGTTGTTGCATTAAGTAAACCGCACAACTTTCTTGACAGTTGGTCTCACAGTGGACAGAAGGTTCAATTCGAAGGAAAAATGTATGTTTTGTGACACCACTAATCTTACACCATGAGGTGGTGGACAGGTGTGTAGGTAGGTGTAGGTGTATAGGTGTGTAGGTAGGTGTAGGTGTGTAGGTAGGTGTACGTGTGTACTCCTCCACCATTGGAGGCTGATCTCTGCTCTGATCCTTTTAGGGAAAAATCACTGATTCTCTGTCTTCCGCCGGCAAAGTTATATCAGGTCTTGAACACCCCTCCTTGTGGAGTGGGGGACATACTGCGCCCACACTCCAGAGAGAGTGCACACACACAGCTGGAAAATCTTACCGTGGTGGATGCAGGCTGGAGTGTGGGGCTCAGATAGAGGCATTTTTAAATCTGTGAGCCCATCATGGGGTAGTTAATCAATATAGAGGGTCATGAACTGCTCTGTTCAAGAATGTTCCAGGGGCTGCAGGTTTGTTCCAGAACCAGAAATCTTTAATATCCTCCCAGTAATACATTACAGTAATTATCTTTTTTTTTTTTTAGTAATTATCAAAATTAAAAAATAAATAAATCTGGCTTTCTTCACTTTCTTAAAATGTGACAGTGGCATTTGCCTTTCTGAAACATTTTTTCTGACTTTCTAATTTAACATGTGTGAGTTTTACCTCCAGGGGGAGCTCTACGATCAGAGACAGAGAATCCCTAGGAGAAGCGACTTTGCATGACAGCACATTCTGACTGACAGACAATCATGCCCTCTCTTCAGCTTCTGGCAATTTTACGTAGGGGAAAAATCCCCCCCCACAAGTCTGGGAACCTAAAGCTCGATGAACGGAGGATGGCGAATCACGCTCTTCACCACGAATGTCGCATCGTTCGAAGAAACCTGCAGCTCACACTGGGACAAGAAGTGGGTGGCTGGTGGCACACGTCTCATAACCTGGAGGGAGGCACACTAATGAGAAGTAGTTTAATTGGGCATTCCAGTATGAATAGAAACAAACAAGGAGCGAGAGATGGAGAAGATTCACTATAGTTGCAAGTGGATAAGCTAACAATGGGGCTAGCGTAACATGCTAACGGATATTAACTAGGAGAGACTTATTCTTGTGAAGGATATATTGTAAGATAGATTTTCTTCTATTTAAGGAGTCTAATCACAGCTTTAGAAAAACAACTAACGATTCTGCTCCATTTGTACCGGTTTTGTCCGACTGAGGGCATCAGTGATGCAATTCGTATATTGACAGTGTGGGACCACATTGTCATGGGGGTTGCTGTTGAGCGAGGTTAGAGTACTCGGGAAGGAGACCTTGTTTCCCATGGTTTCTTTCAAAGAGCTGCTTAAGCTCTGAGCGGACTGGAGTTCAGCGTGGCTGGAGAGAGGTGGGGGCCATGTCAAACTAAGACCACAGCTTGCAGTATGGTTAAGCCTTCCTGCTGTTAGAATGCCCATAGAACAGTTGGTCGAGAGAGGTAGGAAGATCAGGAACTGGTCATGACCACTTGGGGCCATAACCAGTGTCCAAGGGGCAGACGGTGGAGAGCGAGTAAAGCCCACCTTTGACCATTGACCCCTTACCTCTTGGAGACTCTGTACTGGGCCGTGGTGAGTTTGCCAGTTTGGGGATCATGCACGGTGGCGCGCCTTAGCTACCTCCCAGGTGGGGGGGCACGGCAGAAAGACAGAGAAAGAGAGACAGGGCGTCACTGGCATGAGGGGGGTGAGGTGGATCCTAGGCCAAAAGAGGCTTCAGCCTAGTGAGCATCAGCCCAGAAATGTCGCCAATCCCCCTTTGCCAAACTAAGTTACATCGCTGCTGTTGTCAGGTCAAAGACATTAAACGTGGTCATTTTGGGGAAAGTACCTTTACTTCCATCTTAGCACTCAACACAGCACTGCTAATCTTTAGCATGAGCAAGCAAACAGCCTTTTATTTGCTAGCGGTTTTTGCTGGCATCTGTTAAAACAGCACCGTTTTATTGGACTTCAATTTTATGGATGTGACACCAGAACCAAAAATATATAATTTTGGTCAGCACTTATTGTACAATTCTCCCTTGGCCAGCGAAGGACCCAAAAAGTGTTTTGAGGAAGGAGACGCCTCGAGGTGGCCCTCTTTGGGTGTACCAGGAAACTGTTGGGTGCTCATGCTGGACAGTTCTGTCGCAAGACCCTGCGGAAGAGAGGCCAGTATGGTGCTGGGGTGGGTTAGGAAGCAGGCTGTGTGGGGCCTACAGCGAGCCTGCCCCCTGCACCTGTGAGCCTTACCTCTTGCTGATCCTGTAGGAGGCGGTCTCGAGCACACCAGTGATGGGGTTGGAGATGGTGGCCCGACGCAGCTGTGAAGCCAACCGGCCGAGAGGAGAGGGAGTTACACAGCACTCACACCAAGGCTGCGGAAACCTCACCTCAACCTCCATCGAGGGACCCAACATGACCCCCCAACCATGACCTTGACCTCCAACAGTAAACCTTAATCACCACAGTACCAAACCATCTGAAGGTTGTATGAGCCCCACTCTCAAACCTCAACACTACACTATATGATGTCTTTATCTTCAAGGTCATGCAAGCGGCTGACCTCCTACAATATTGCCAGCCAAGTCTTATTTTTGTAATAGGTTCTTATGTTGATCCCCTCTTAAGGGCCATGATTCTTAAAGGTCAAGAGTCTTGTTTCAAGCCAACTAATTTCAATTAAGTGTCACAGCCAAATCCTTGGACACCCAAGGTGAATCTGAGCCATAGATCCATTCAAATTGACAAAATCAAAATTTACAGAACTTCCAAACCTTGTTTTGACTTAATGCAGATGAGTAATAAAAATTAAATAAAAATTAGGGTGACCTGATAACCCATTTCAGGGAGGAGACTTCGAGCCAGGACAGGATTTGTAAACTACCATTCCAATTAAAAGGACTTTGATTTCACTTAAGCCCCAAGTTCTTGCTGTACACTGATTAGTCACTCTGCTATAATCATGCACATGTCATTAATATTAATAGGGAACAGCTGGATGAGTCTTTAAATCAAGAAAACAAACCAGTTGAAGCACAAGAAGAACAGAACTATTTAGCCAAGCACAGAAGCCTTTCGGTTTTAAAGCAGTTTGTAAAACCTGAAGTAGCTCAAATCGTCCTCCCTGACATGGATTATCTGATCACCCTAACTAAAATACCCCTCCATCTAGCCGGCCATTTTCTCATGCTGAATGTGCAATGTCCAGGCAAGCAAGACAGGATGACAGAGTATTTTTTCCAGTTGGCCACATAAACATAGCATTTTGTTTGTACTTGCAGAAAATCCTTTCGCGTCAACCGATGGACCTATGATTGAAACAAATACGTTTCCTCTTTCCAAGCCTAACCCGGTATTTCCTCTGATAAAATAAAGTCTGCTGTCCTCCTCCCATTAGTTTCCGAAGCACCTTAAATATCAAAGTGTATCACAGAATGTGCTTTCAAACTGTAGACCAAACACACGCTCATAAATTATGGCACAATGCAGGGGATCTTGTCCACATTATTCCGATACCAAAACTACAAACAACAAACGGTGCCACTTTACAATAAGGCTCCCCATATAATGAGTTTATGAATGGTTTATAAGCAGGTTATTAATTAGGTTGTAAGACTTTGTAAATTATTAATATACAATTTTAAACAAGTTAACACATTTCTTTTTATTAATGAGTTACTACCATTTACAAGTCGCAAAAGGGAGCCTTATTGTAAAGTGGTACCCAACAAACACAGGTACCAAGGTTGGCCAACCCTATAATCATCTGTAGGAATTAACTCAGTCTGTCCTTCTGTCTTTGTGGTTTCCATAAATAATTTGGAGTCCAATGGTAAAGTTGATTTTTCTTGGAGTGCTGCTCTAAGCCAAGTAAACCACTTTAAAACAAACTGGGGCTGACTCTACAAAGGACACAAGCAATTAGACAGCTAACTGCTCTGTACAATCCAGGAACATGTGGAGACTTTCCCCAGAGCCAAACTCACCCTGGGCTTGGCCAGCTCCTTGACCTTCTCGATCTCGCCGTCGGAGATGACGTCGTGGTAGCGGACGATGCGTGGGCGGTCCCATTCGTCCTCCTGCTTGACGGGGCCTAGCAGGTACCACGGGTGCCGGCGGTTGTCAAAATAGCGGCAGAATAAGCGGCTTTGCCTGCGAGGCGTCTGTGGGTGGCGGGGAGGGATGGTGGGGGGGGGGGGGGCGATGTGCAGGTTAGCAGGCAGCCATGTTCCCATGGCCAAGTAGCTGCTCCTGCATCGATGGAAGCAGTAGACCACTACCAGGGCACACCAACACACAGACCTGCCCTGGGCTGGGCCAGGCAACTAAGGCAAGTTCTTGCTAGAGGATTCCAGGATCTGGGCCAACATTGTCTTGAACACTGCAGACTATGGATCACCAGGAGTTGATGGGAGCAGGATCGTATTTGCACTTGGAATGCGAAGTCCTTTAGGCCCAGTCACTTATGTAGTCATACGGACTCAGTAGTCTTTATGACTATTTACATGATTTCACTACTGAAGTGGAGGCCAACATTTCAGGTCCAGAAAGTAAAAATCCAAACCAGGATTTTGTTTCAACCAACCAGTAGAGTACTCTGTGACTGTGACTCTATGCTCAACTGGTTGGTTGAAACAAAATCCTGGTTTGGATTTTTACTTTCTGGACCTGAAATGTCCACCTCTGCTGAAGTGTTGCGTCATTAAAACACTTGATTAATACATCATTTGTGCTAACTTTTTCCAAAAGTAGCCCATCTCACCAGCTTGATTCCTTCTCCCCGGCACAGCCCCTCGTACTTGTCTCTCTCTGGCAGGTGGTCCGTGGCCTGCCTCCTTTTTACGCGACCGCTGCTGTTCCTCTTTACTCCCGACTCTGCCTCAGCCTTCCGTTGCTTCGCCAGCTGGTACTCAAAGTACTTCAGGTTGCCATTGGCTCGCTGGTGCCCTTGATCTTTAGGGGCAAGGCAAGACAAAAGGGAGGATAAAAACCACATACATTCCAGACCACAAGCTTTTTTAGGTTATGCGTCATCCTTCCACCAATTTTGTTCCAATGGTATAATAATAAAAAAAATTCACGGCTAATGAAAAGGGGGGGGGGTACACTAATGAGAAAGGGGTCAATGGTCAAAGGTGTGCCTGACTAGGGTGCTTCCAGCCCATTATACTTCTCCTTGGTGAGTCAACTGTGGATCTTCTGCCTTGCATGCAAGACTTCAAGGCATCCAGCTTGGTGAGATGGCCTTACCCAGCTCCAGAAGCCTCTTGGTCAGCTCCAAGGCTTTCTCAAGGTCCCCCTGCTGGTATACTGAGTAGCTGAGGTAGTCTAGCACCGAGACCTTGTCAATAGGAGACTCCTCTCCCTGGTCCAGCTGCTTTAGAGCCTGAAGCATCCACAGTTCGGTGTGGTAGTAGTCTGCTTCTGAGTAAGCAACCTTGCCCAGGTCGAAGCAGTCTTCTACTGTGAGGGTGGCCTTCTGTGTCACACCTGCAGAATGGGCAGCGTGAATGGAGATGCGGGGGGAAAAGGCACTGAAAGTCCTACGCATCCCTCCAAGTGACCAGCCCACTCTGCACCCCCTGGCCTTCATGTTCCCTTCTGGGGGCCTCTCACCAGGCAGGTTCCCACGGGATATAGTCTCTGTTTCCAGCTGGTAGGTGTCTTGTAGCCTCAACAAGGCCTTGGCTGCTCCTATCTCGTCCTCGTCATTGGGGAAGTACTGCCGCTGGATGGTCAGGTTGGAAATAAACCCTGGAGAACGAAGGGCGTTTGTTTATAGCCCATAGCCATGACAGATGTTCCAACCAACACTGTAAACCAGTGTAGTTAATCCAAAACCCTTCTAGGATGAGAATATCATGTTAGACTCAAGCTAGTATTCTTATCTACCCAAGACTGTGAGCAAGCACTAAGACCAGGAAAATAAATTAGCATATTAGCATGGTTAATGGAAGCCTTTGGAAGTCTAACAGCTAGACAAAGGAACAAGAGGAGGCAGATAAACAGCGTTTGGTGCCCGGTATTGGTTGGATGGGCAGTGAAGCCATTCTAACCATCTGACATGTCCCTAAGCACCAGGCTCTCCAGCTCGCCCCACTCTGTGTTGAGTCTCTTCATCAGCTTGAAGGCATTGACGGGATGGCCCAGGAAGCCCTCAGGGTCCTGGGTGGCAGTGGCTGTCAAGGTGTCAAGCTTTTCTGCCCATCTAGACACATACGCACCATTAGATTTTGCAAGTCCTTAAACACCACTGAAAAACGTAGATAGCATAATGAACTATCAACTGGGAAGCTGGGTTTGGTACTCATAAGATGCAGCCAATGCACAACAATAATCACTTTAGTAGAGCATGTGACAAGAGGTGTTTGTGAGTCTGAGTATGACATCTGCGTAGGCCCTCACCGTTTGACCTGCTCGAGTTTGCTCTCCTCTGCCAGAATGTAATCCTTCAAGGAGGTGACCAGGTCCTTCTCTGTGTAGAGCAGATCAGTCATGTGACCTGGGTGGGGGGAAGATCACAGTCAGCATTCACTGTAGCTGTCGTGGGCACTAATTAGGAAGGCTGATATAATTAGACTAGGATTTGAGGGAGGACAAAAGAAGTAGTGCTTATATGCAGTATTACATACATTATAAGTATTTCCTCAGTAGAGTGAGTTTGTTGTGTTCTGTGAAAAAATGTGCTGGGTCATATGGTGAAAATTTGGCCCAACTCAGCTCCGGACTTGACTGACCCCTTCCTCACCGAAATGCTGAGCTGAATTGGGCCAAAGTTGCTATGTCAGCAATTTATGGACCATAGTTAGCATATCCTGAGAGTCTTCAGCCTGCTGACTGTATAAGAATGAGGAAGCATGTCTACAAAATCAAAAGTGATAAAGCGTGACACTTCGGGGGGGGCGGGACAGGAATAGATGGTGTCCACACTCTCTCTCTCTCCCTCTCTCTGCTCGCTTACCGATCGACGTGAAGAAGTCGTTAGCGGAGGATGTATATAGCAGGCAGCTGAACACCAACAGACAGCAGAACGGCAGCCTCATTCTCAAAGCGAAGGTTCACCCCTGACTGCCTGCCAGACGGGAGAAGTGAAGTCGGTTACTGTTTTATCCAGAGCAAGTCTAATAAAATCTTCCGGAATTGCTTGGGGGCTGGGCTGGCGATGTAATCACGTCAAAAACATCAGTCAACGTGACCAGCTGCTATGGACAAGAAGTGGGTTAGGGTTACGGTGTATCGAGTAAGGCTAGCGCTAAAGGTGTGAATGCCTGTCAAAGTACACAGCCCTTGCTTCTAAGAAAGTCAACGCATGTCAATGGAAGACGAGCTCTTGTAAACTGAAACTCAAAGGTTAGGATCCCACATAAAATGAACCCCGCCATCTCATTGAAGCTAGTAAATCTACTTGAGCACTGAAGGGGGTGCATTGGTAGGTGACAAACCTTATTCCCAGCCTGTCCACTGCAGGTACGAAACTCCAGATACCAGATGACTCTGTCTAGAGAAACCTCTTGCCCTTCCATATTTAGGGTTATTAGTATCACCTGGGCCCTCATTCTCACCCTGATAAGCTAGAAACTGATCAGTGCAGACATACATTATACACATCTGCTTCCATTTAAACATCAGGTGTCTGTTTCAGTCAGAAAGCTACATCGATATCATGGACGAGCCTGAAAGCAGTGGCTCAGTGCCGGGAAAGTGGAGACATCACACCGCAGACACTGAGCCGGACCTGGCAGTGAGACACTGGCACACGGCCAAGTACGGTAAGACCCCGTAGTAGAGAACTGTGGCACCGTGGCCCTCCACATGGCCTCTCTCCTCCCTGCCCATGTTCAGCCCCTTTCCCTGCCTGCTGGCTGCCTCCTCATCTTCCGCCAAGTACCGCCACAGCCCGACTGTTCAGTCCTATTGTCTTGGCACTGACACTACCGGAGGAAAGCACACACACGACCAGTCGCCAAACCAGGGTTACACAGTTGTGACCTGAGGGGCGGGGCAAGTGGCGGCCACCACCAAGCCTCAAACCCCTAGTTATCTTGTCGAGACTATTTCTCTCAAGCAGAGGTGGAACGTTCAAAATGATTTTGTTTCAAGCAACCCATTGAATATGAAATATCACAGTCACAAAGCACTCAACTGGTTGGTTGAAACAAAATCTTGGTCTGGATTTGTACTTCTTTGGACCTGAACTTTCCACCTCGGCTCTCAAGACTCCCTCAAACCACTCCAGAAGCCTGCAGGATTCCAGCCCTCGAAACGAACCAGCATACGACCTTGCCTTCTCAATTAGAGCTCTTTATCCACAGATTCCTTATTGCCATTGACATATATATTGGGGTGATGTGTGACTAAAGCCGCCGTCCCTGTGAGCAGAAGGTCGCCGGTTTGAGACTGTCCTTGGCAGAACAGTCGCATCTGTGGGTCCTTGAACAAGGCCCTTAACCCCCAGCATCACGGGTGCTGCTGCTCCTCACTGCCAAGCAAACTCTCACCTCTGTATGTGTCTCTGTACCATAGAGAGCAAGACGGGGTTGGTGAAAACAGGATTTCTCTGCGGGGATCAATAAGGTGTCATTTATTTAAAAATCCTTACAAGGTTCTCTTTGTAGAGTTCAAACAGTTACCCTGATTATGAATCCTGCTGCTCCACTAAAGTAGTTTTCTTAGATGGCACAAAATGGCAGCGGTTTGTTTGTGGAATGGGTGTGAAATAACCGGAGCGTTCCAGGAGACAGGCATCCGACAAAATCGTAGGCAAACACACCCAGAATACCTTGGCAAGGCACACACGATGTTTTGAGAATCTGCTCCTGATCTATCATGCTGTCGGAGACACCGGTTATGCAGCCAAGAAAGCATTTTTAAAAAGTGAATCCAAGTCAGACAGGATTCCTGCGTTTGGCAGCACTCGAGCCTGTGTCTCACTGAGAGCAAACACAAGCTGGTTCTGCTTTGCCGGCAGAATAAGAGCTGCCATAGGATAGAGGGGCCGGCTTCCTGTCTGCTACAACATGCACGCCAGCCAATCACATGGCATTTAATAAGCAGTACTCACAGCACAGAGATTATTCACATTACTGGAGCAAGCAGGCCGTGATTTGGAGTTTGCCAGCTGCGTCAGTAGCAGTGTACATGGTATCGAAGTTTCCAGATGCAATATTGAAGCAAACTGTGTAGGTCAAAATAATGGATGTTTAACAATACCCTTGTTAAATTGTCATTACATTGAAGCTGTCCACCCTGGTCATGGTTTGGTAACCGACTGTTGTGGACTGACACTGCTCTCAAGGAGGGGAATGTCCTCCAGACCTGCATAGTATTTGTGCTATTCAAAGTCAAAGGAAAGACCAAATGTCCAAGAAGAAAGAAAAGTAACTTGTTTTCCTTTTCCCAGACAAACACAGGTATTTAGGGAATGCAGAAAACTTGGGGGTGGGGGCAGAGGAGGGACAAGGAGTTAGCCATCTGTGAATTGTGAAAATTAGCTCTGGTGATGCAACAGACCACCGGGAATCCAGCGCGCACCAGGAGGGGGCGATCAGCACCACGCAGGATAATATTAACCGTGGCTGCTCCACAGCTGGCCACAGGGAGTGCCAGCAGCATTTGGCTAGCAGCCAATAAGTGTGAGATGGTTCTCTGCAACAAGGCTTACGCCTCCTGCTGGGAAAAAGGTGCCATAAAAAGGCAGGGGTACACAAGTTGTGCATCCCTTCCCCGGCCCCTGTGTAAAGACAGCTGGGAGTACGACCACCCTGAAGGAATGTCACCTCCTTAATGACCCCATCTGTGCCGATTGACACGTGCCTGTCTGTCTGGGGGAAGTGGTGCTTCACCTTAAATTGGTGCTCGTGAGTGTGTTACTTACTCAAAAATGTTCTGAGGGCAAAAAATGATTGGTTCAGAGAGCTAACTATTTACACTGTAGAGGAGGTGGGCCCAAGCAACTAGAGAAGGTGGCACCAAGACATCTGATTGGTTGGTCCCACCTCCTTTACAATCTGACTGGTTCTCTCTCTCAACCAGTCATTTTTCGCTCTGCTCTCAGAACATTTTTGTGTAAGTAACACTGCCGCGAGCTAAATGCATGACCACAGCAGCTCAATTCCACAATCGTTTTGTATCTTTATTCCTCTAAATTAACCTTGTCCCTCAAGGAGTATTTGCTCGCATCCTTGTCTCCTGGACCTTCTTGCCTATCACTCTATTGCTGCATGGCAGTATTATCACTAAAACACCAAAGTATGTTCAAACTGCATGGTTGTCAGTTCCTTTGGAGGCAAACACTTGTGCTACCCCTATCAATTTACGATTTACATTATGGAAAACTCTTTCAAGATCTACATGAATGCACAATTACGTCATACACAGGAACTGCGTTATGTAACAAAACGACAAGCAATGAGTAATGCACTGTGTGGTCTACAGGCCATTCAAGGGAAGAGATGAAACATGGAGAATTCTATAAATATCAGGTGGAGTTTGCACAGGCATGAAAGGGTCTGCAGATCTGCAGCAGACATGTCAAGGTCGGGGGGGGGGGGGGGGGTGATGGAGGCAAAAAGAGAAACCCCACCAGAGTCAGCCCCATCTCACAGCATCACTCCTTCGCTCAAGGCCAGCAGCACACCCTAAGAGCTAATTAGCACCTCTTCACCAAAGGATCTCATTTCCTTCAACCATCCGCTAATATGCAGTAAGCTTGGCTGTGAAACACACTGCGTCTGAAGTGGTCGTTTCACTGGATAAGGGCTCCCTGTTTCTCCCAGCAAGCAAAAAAAAAGAAGAGAGAGACAGAAAACGGAGTGTGGCCAAATGTCCCCGCAATGTGGTGAAGCCTGTTACTTTTTAGCTTGTGAAGACATTTTTTAGGTCCCTACAATACGAACCTCAATTTTATCAAAATCTGTCACTGCAATCAAAAAGCTAAAAATGCCAAAAGTTTTGTATTCTGTTTAGTTTCTTATGGTCAAGGTTAGAGCTGGGTAGGGGGGTAAGGCTGCCATAACTCTCTCTCCTGTCTTTCTGTGGATCATTTACAAAACAGTTTTACCAAACAGTCCTGGGTCAAAACAGTTTTTCTTTACATCAGTTCCATGATCCTTGTTGTGTCTTATTCTGGCATCAAAACAGGCTCAAGTCAAGCAGTCTGGTGACTGTGACTGACACTTTCCATCCCGCTTGACCGCCCAGGGTCACTAGGAACACACAAAACCCACCGCATTAACGCTCATCCAACAGCAAATATCACTCAGTACGTTTACATGCACAGCAAAGCCAAGCTACGGTTATAGCTCGACTACGCCATTTAATCGGACAACGGTCCTTCTCGCCGTATATAGGCATGGGAGGGGAATCGATTTATTGACCGAAGTATGTCCAACTCCACTACAAAAGGAGGCAACATGGCTCCTTTCAGCTTGTGAACTGAAAAGTTGCCCTATTACATCACAGACCTAAAAAAATGTAATTAATGATAACGGATGCGTGTGCAAATGAAGTGACACAAGATGTAATTGCGATCTGGTAGTATCTGTTCTTCTGATGAGGTCAGGAGAGCATGACAAGAAATGAAGCATTTTGTACAATACACTGTGACAGCAAAATGGAGTGTGGAGCATGTGCAGGGCGCCTAGACCAGTTTGAGTCTGATTGAACGTGTACACATGCAGGAGTAGATCCACCCCAATTGCATTATCTGGGTGTCTTAGTCTGATAATTCGATTCAGTACGATTTCAGTCAGACTAACGTATTTACATGCACTTTAAAAGTTCAGTTTTAGTCGGACTAACACAATAATTCGATTTTCTTAGTGTGCATGTAAACAAACTGACTCATGGAGACAGTAATGTCACACCTGCCCCTAGGTTTCTAATTAGGGAGTTTGGGCATGCTCTGGGCTGGGTTCAATTAGAGCCAACATAATTTCAGTCGTTTTTCTCAGCCATCATTGTTGATTTTGTGCATAGGGCTCAGGTGGCTCAGTCGCATATTTGTTCTATGAGTGCTATGGAGCAAGATTTTTCTTTATGTTTGTCAGCAGCCAGCAGGCACTGTGTTTGTGGTTTGGTTGACTTGTTTGGTTCTTGTTGACCAGCATTCTGCCTTGGGGCTTCTGGCTGACCAGTTTCTGCTTAGAGCATTCATGGGTAGTTTCTCACCACCGAGAATGCAAAGACTGCACTTGTGATCTTGGCAAGACTGGTCTTGCTAGCTTGCCTTCAAACAACAAATTTGCGGGGCGAGGAATCGTGGGATTGCTCTCATTTGGCGGGGATGCAAACGATGTATCCTTGATATCTGGGGAGGGGCAAGAATGACATCTGGGGATTTTTACCGTCCTCCGTACTCCTATTCATAGTATTGGAACTGTTCTTCAGTCATGGAAGACGATGTGAAAAGGGTATGTGAGAACACAAGTATGGCCAAGTGTGCAAAGCGAAACCCCCATGATTCCAGGTGGCCAGCTTTCACCAGCTGGTGGGCTGTGCTGCTGATGTGTTCTGCTGGGTTTTTACACGTGTGTCCTGGTTTGTGTTCTCACCCATGGGTGTAAATTATGGGGAGAATGGGGGGTTGTAAACCCCCCCCCCCAAATAATCAAAACCAGCCAACACAACCCTCTGCACCCCTTTAAATGGGTGAAGACCTCAACCCCTCCAATGCCCAACCCAAAGTTATACCCTGGTTCTCGCCCCTTCAGGTTCCCTAGTTTAGGTCTAGGCCTCCATCCTTCAGTCCCCTGTGGAGTCTGCCTTCTGCTTCACCTCATCCTGTGGCTGACCATCCAGTCAACAGCCCCAGTCCTACTATTTCCCTGTCTCCAGCAGTGGTGGGACTGTTGGTCTCGAGGGGCCAGGGGGGCAAAAAACCTGGCATGTGGTATGGGTGGCCCAGGTCGGGGTGTTCTGTCATGGACTGGATCATGAAGGCTAATAAATGGTTTTTAACCAGTATGTCGTGAGTCTGAGTCGTGACAAGTAATGCCTCTTAAGACACTTGCCTCTTAAACATTGAAATCTGTTGATAATTAAGGTTGTGGTAAGCTGGAAAAAAAATATGACAAATTGGTTCCCTATTAAATTAAATTCATCCTGACTGGGAAAATGATAAATTGAAAACTAAGGCTCGCCACTGCTGAGCAGTACATTTCTGCAATTAGCAATAACGCATAAGCTTTCATCGGCAACATATTACACTTGTGACTTTTCTTTATCGTGTATGAAACTTCAGAAAAACTCCAAGGGGAGGTAACCAGCTGTTTCCAAAAGCATTTTTTCGGAGGCAAACCGGGCAGCATGTTAATACAAGATGAAGCACACGACAGGTGACAACTGATCACTGGGAAACTTCACTGACTGACGACTAATTTTAAATGTTACAAACACAAGGCTGTATGTGCCGCCGATACTGTTCATTCAGAAGAGGGAGAAGACTGCCACGTCCGCGCCCCTCCCCCACAGTTCCGGAATGGGAGTAAAATATCCTGCCCCCCAGTCCCAACAGCAGCCATAGCAGGCTCCCTTATTCATGCGGCCGCAAAGTGAACCAGGACTGGAGGACCCCCCCGCAAACGGCTCATCCTCGCAGCAAAGCGTAAACGCATGTACGGAAACATGTACAAATCCGCAAATACCAGTGCAAACATGTACATGTGCATGTACAATACTGTGCACAAGTGTACAAGCATGCAGATGTGTATGCACATAACTGTGCAACAATGCACGTGTGCATGTGACTGTACCGCAACTTCGCCTCCCCGAAGTAAGTTATTAAACTCTTTAATTCATTTTCGCTTTTGGTATCCTTAGGGCAGTTCATTCCCCATTGGCCTGTAGCTTGTATCGCTGGTAACTTTAAAAGTTCAGCATGCACGCGCAGTGACGCGAGCGGCGGTGAAAGCAACGCAGTAAAATAACCACGATATGCAGGATTTATTTATCAGTATGCTGCATTATAATATTTGTGACCAAGTGGCCCCCCATATTGCTCAACACATTCGCAGCTATTCTGAGACTATTCTAAAAATACAGCCATCACAGCACACGCTAATACTGTATATTTAAAACGCAGGTTGGCACTGTCGCTTCCTCTTCGACTACACAACTAGATTTTAATATTTTTTTTCTCCACCATGCAAGGGTGGAGAAGAAATTCCAAGGGACACAAGTCCACTGCGGCGGCCGACTTGCTCCCCATTTTCGCCGGCCGAAGGGCGTCAGACATACACACCGCTTTTACTAATATCACTTCCAAATAACACGATTAAATGCTGGGTCATGCAGGACGTCCCCGTGAGGGTTACTGAAGCATGGATCGGTAGAAGATCGCACCGGAGAAAAAGAGCAGGGCATCACCAATCTGGATGCAGCTACTTCGGATAGAAGAAATTTCTAGACTTCCCCCGTAAAGAGCCACAGGCTATTAGAATCGCTAACATTACAAGCAATTCCTATAAACTCATAAGTAACAAGACCTCACCCTGCAGCTCCAAAAATGACAGTGATCGCAGTAGCTCTGATTTCTTTCCCTTCGTGCCCTCATCCGCCGCCTATTTCCCCGCTCCGGGTTCGCAGGCTCGCCGACACCCCAATCCCCGTCGCCGGGCTCCGATAATCCCGACCGCACGGCTGGTCCTGCTTTTTATATCCGTCTGCCCTCGGCGTCTCCTCGGCCTTCCTGTCGCCATCTGGTGGCCGAGTGCAGCACAGTTACGTGCAGGAGGTCACACACTGCTTGGTTTGGGACATCACGGGGCGGACTGACGGGGAGCGCGCATCAAAACTGACCGATATTGGACGTCTATGACAATGACGCTTAATAATTGTTGCAACATCTGGAAAGAGGAGATTATTAGACGGACCAGTATCCGTTCTTTGCTCAAACCTGACTTCTCTCCCATTTTTATTTGCCAAATGATTGCCCTGTACTTTTACATTTAGAAGTTGCATTAAACAATTACTAAACTGTGAAGCCAGGTTTGTTTAGTCTGCTCTCCCGAATTAGTCTGTTATCTGTGGTAAAGTGGAAATTCAAAGTGAAATTAGCCTTTGACAGACGCGTACCATCAGGATTTAAATCTGAACAACAATAAATCAACAGTCAACATAACAGGCAAAATAACGTATTTCTGAGGTAATTTTAAATCACATTATGCAAATAATACTCTTTGTAGATATCAGCTTGTGTAACTGATTTTTTGAGTTTTACTGTGGATGTGATTACAGAAGTTAAAAATAATTCAAACTGCTTATTCTATCTAAAGCAATTAATTCCTAATTCCAGAAACATCATGTGACTGGGATATTTGTGACCAGTCATTAATTGGGAAAGATTACTGGCTAGGGCAGAAATTAAATTTTATTTGAAATGTCGATATATTTAAATAAATTGCAAAGGTAGGCTAGAGTTAAAATGTTTGAGACTGCATTCTTCCCTCTATAAATCTCATTTAGGCCACTATGTGCTTGGAAATGCAATACAAACGAATGTCACATATTCACAGACTAAAAACAATACAATTACTTATTTCGTCTTTCTAACAACAAATGTCAGAATGTAAGCATGATGCATTGGCTAATTACTGGCACAGGTTTGGTTATTACAATGTCAGCTAAGTAATTGAATCGATTTCCAGTGGGACTTTTTAAATAGGCTTTCTTAGTGTCGGGCCTTGAGGGGCACAGACACTCTGGCAGATTCAGGGGGCCCAGCACTTTGTCGGGCAAAATCTACCGAGGTTGACCCGTATTTCTTCAAATTGGAAGTGCAGATATTTTGTCAGTAATTCAGGCAATAAAATTTTATGACTTGTAGCACAAGTACAAAAATACAAGATGTAAACTTAAGGTAATATATGGACTTGCATTTATGAACAGTGATATGTACAGTATTTTATTCATAGAGGATTGTAATTCGGTAAATAACACATTGAAATTACTGTTAGTTGAAATAAATACAGTAAAACCCCGATGGAGTGAAAGGCCTGAATAACACCAAATTGATAGCAGGCTGTTGTAACAGCTGAAATAACATACCGTTTGCACAGCTGCATCTCGCCTCTCTAAGAAGAGAGGTCGCTGTGCGCATGCGCAGTGCTAACAGTTCCTGCGTATACAGCGGATCCACTGCGGGTCCCCTTTTGATGACGAAAATTGAAGTAGCTGCTGTAGGTATTTGTTCAAATTAATCCGACAGGATTTTATTTCGGCACCTGTGTCGAAGGGTCGTAATGCAAATCAGAAAACAGTGTGGCAGTTAGAAATTTATATAGAAATTATGGAAGAGCATCCATTTGAATCTTTTTTACTGAGGCGGTGCGACTGCCGATATTTTAGGGAGAATTTTACTGAGAGGTTCGTCTTAACTGAGTGTAATTGGCGGTTTCCGAGTAATTCGTGAAATCGGTTACTTTATGTCTATAAATCTGATCGTGACAAATTGTTGCATTTCTTTACGAATTAATAGGGTGTTGTTAAGGAAAGTACTACACACTCGAAGTCGCTCAGCTAGAACATAGCTGATTGACGTCTTTAGAGTAAATTCTAAAGTAGGGGATCTCACCGCTCACGTCCTATGACTAATCTTTAAATAATGCAAAAGCAGCAGAAATACAAAGGATGACAAGCAGTGTTTATTAATTTATTTGCTTGTGGCACGCCACACATCGGCGACACTTTCCCATATATCTTGCAATTGTGTCTTGCAGGTCCCCGCTCGCTGCTCACTTTCTACGGATTAAAGTAAAATGCGCTGGATCCGCGCGCTGCCGACTCAGATCCAGCGTGGCTCGCGCTGCTGCTCGAGCTACGTGTCCAGAATGAGGTCCCTGACATTGATTAGATGTTTCCAGTCCATAAAATGACCAAATCTTTCTTACATAAATGTGCATCACTGTTAATTGTTATACTGAAGGTGAACGTGAAAATGCAATAAATAATGTGCCCCTTTTGAACAAATCCTGGGACAATGAATTTTTTTAAACCGCCGCGGCCCCACGGACCCACATTCAGTCTTTGATCTCTTCCGCTTGTCGATCCAGGTACTTAATGAATTTGAAGGAGGATGATGAATTGTGTCGCAGGGCACTGCAGTCTGGTACTGTGCTGCTCTACCACAAACTGACCCCCCTGCTGCAGAGGACAGAAAGTGGAGGGTACAAGCTGCCCGTCTTCCAGGTCCCAGGTATTTTCTAGAAGCACTGGTCACACTTTTTGCATTAATAAATGAAATAAGATGCACACCAGTGACAGTTGGTGTTGCACCCAAGTCACGTTTTCACTTGTTGAATATTAACATGCTTATACACTTTTTTTTTACGTCAGATAAATCGCTTTGTGCCTGGATCTTTTGAGACTGATTTAGAAATAGCAGCCCTGCAGTACTATGGAAGGACTGCAGGGTTTTATGACTTTTTCAGTTGTAAATGGGATGCTGGAGAAACTTGGGAGGGACGCACAGGTCATAAACAGCTCCGTCCTGATCGGCTGTTCGGAAGGCCTCGTCGCGCAGTTTTGCCTCGATGTTGGTAAGAGTGAGAACCTTTTATAGAACTGAACGTCTTCTAAACGTTTTAAAGTTACAATTGCTTAAAACAATAGATAATTATAGATGAAAAAATGTTTTTGGAATGATACACATTAACAAAATAATTTTACTGGTGTTGAGAGCTGTGGGGCGTAAACTAATGAAAGTAAATAAATTTTTATAGGACAAAAACATAAACAGATTTTAAAAACACTTTAAAAGTACAGTAATTTCCTTCTGTTTCCTAGCATGTGACCTACAGTTTCACCAATGTCCAAACTTTTCCCTCAGTATTCAGGATTGTAGCTATGGGCCTTGCTGGGCCCCATTTACTGTGGCAGTATTTATGTGCTGCGTTCCAGTAAAATCTCGTGTTCAGTTTCTTAAAGTCATATTGGTAATTGGGGGGTGGGGGGACAGTGCCCCAGTAGAGCTTTATGTCTAGCAACACCCCTGATTGTAGCTAAAATGGTTTGACAGCATTACCGTTAACCAAATATAATAACTTTTCTAGAATTTTCTGTTGTCTTCTAGCTATTTAATGGGGAACCATCTGTGTTACAGCGGACTTAGAGCAGGGTGCCGTGGAGGAGCTTGGCCAGGGCGTCTTCACAGACCTGAGGAGAGCATTTTTTCTCTTGAGATCTTCAGAGGTCCCACTTGTGACCAGGGTACTGCATGAGCCAGTTCTGCTTCTGACTAATCCACTTTCACAAGGCTCAAACGAAGTCCTTTCTCTCATTAGCTGCACAGCGGCTAAGAGCATTTACCATGTATGATGTCCATTTTGTCTTTTTGCTAAGAACGAGTATGTAATATGCGCTGTAAGTGTCTGACTGACCCAGTGCCTGTCTTGTGTGAAGGGACAGGCCCTCCTACGCTGGCATCAGACCCATGGCTACTGCAGTGCCACTGGAAAACCCACCCAGCGGAACCAGGCTGGTAGCCAGCGAGTGTGCCACAGCAGCGGAATTACTTATTACCCTCAGGTGAGTGAGCAGGGGATGGTAAATAATAGTGAATAATAGTGAATGTGGGCTTATCTCCTTTATGACCAGCATGACACCACATCCCTAATATTTTCTGTTACTATAGAGATAGAACGGTACTCATACAGCTCCGGAAAAATTTAAGAGACCACAGCAAAATTTTCAGTTTTGCTCATTTCTCAGTTTATGGGTATGTGCCTCTGTAGAAAGAAAGAAAGAAAAAAAAACTCCACTTCACATCACTTAATGTTTCCCATTATTTTTGAAGGTCACTTGAGGTCATCCTCCGATTTATGAGGCACTGCTGGATAAGTTAACAGTCATCTCTGGCATTAGAAGGTCGCATCTGCCTTCTACCTGGCTGGTTCATCGCCAGTGTCTCCTGCTTCACCTTGTTCTTATGTACTGCTGTCTTAGAAACCTTAAGCCTGGAAGCAGCCTGCCACGCAGTGTAGCCTTCTGCCAGCAGAACCAGGATTAAACCAGGATTTAAAAATGCAGATATAAAAAATATAGAGTGGTCTCTTAATTTTTTCCATAACTGTATATAGTTCATATATTTTTTATATAAAATGGCAAAAATAGGTTGTACTCCGCTGGTATTGTATCTGTTGTAGGTGTTTTTTAGATGCTTACACTAGTAATTGATGTCTTCCTCCTGCAGATGGCGCCTGTGGTGATAGTTTTAGTATCGGATGGCGAAAGGTGTCTCTTGGCCCGGCAGCCTGCTTTCCCGCGGGGCATGTACAGTGCACTGGCAGGGTTCTGTGACATGGGTGGGTCAACGTGCACCACTGCGCTTAGCGATCCTAAAGCGAACTGTGTCTCAGGATATTTATATTGCAGTGCATTTCACAGAGATGCTTGTAATGTTCTTGCATCGGTGGCACAGTCATTGCGTGTGGTACCGAAGATTATTTTCAGCAGGAAGTGTTCTGTGTCCTTTGTACTGTGTCCTGCCTGCTTTGACTTGGTTGCGATCGCCTTGGCAGGCGAGACAGTGCTGGAGACGCTGCGGCGGGAGGTGGCTGAGGAGGTGGGCCTGGAGGTGGAGTCGGCGCAGTATTCCGGCTCGCAGCACTGGCCCTTTCCTCAGAGCTCACTCATGGTGGCCTGCCATGCCACAGTTAGCCCTGGTAGCTCACAGGTTAGCAAGACATACCAGCTGTTTGTCTGGACATGAATCCATGTATGTGTGTGGGGTCATTTCCCACCCCACTTACTTTTCAAGGGCATATTTTACCCCTCTGTGGCAACAACCTACCAGTGTTAAATTTTGATTTTATATAGCTATTAATCCATCAATCTTCCAACCAGGAATTTGGGTTAGTGGTTTTGGAGCCTATCGCAGGCAGCATATGGTATCCATCCTGCACCTCATGCCAGTCCATCGCCTTGTAGCTACTTAGGTGGATAATAAATGTCAGGTATACTAACTGTTAACAGGTTGGTTTACTTTTTTTGTGACAGATAAATCTGAGCGGGGCAGAGCTTGAAGATGCACGTTGGTTCACTCTGCAGGAAGTCCAGGAGGCTCTGCAGAGGAATAGACCGCCAAGTGACATCAAAGGGGAGGTTAATATATTCTGGGTCCCGCCCAGCTCGGCCATAGCCAATCAGCTTATACGGGAATGGGCCAATCAGCACCTCAAGTCATAGGCAAGGTGGATAATATGATTACTTAAATTGTTTATTAGAATGTGCCTCAAGATAAATGATTTTAATAGGAAAATATAGAGGCGGGTAATAAAATAGATGGAACTCATTTTGGACATGCTGTAAGACTTAGCAGCTACGTCAGTTCTACGTTATTTTTGTGACTGTAAACATTACTGAGTGTTGAGCTACTTATGAATTTCTCTTCTCTACTGCTTGTCCAGTGCAGGAACATTGTGAGCCTGGAGTCTTTTCCAGGAAGCAGAGGACAGGTTACACCATGGATGAGATGCCAGTACATTTCAGGGCACATGCACACACATGCCCTACAGGCAGTTCACCTAACTGCATGTCTATGGAAACTGATGGTGGTGGGAGTCCCAATGTCCAGCAGCCAGTGATACTAACAGAATGTAAAATTCCCAACCTCTTTATATTATAAACACTGTCTCCAAACCTCAATTTATATACAGTAGTTGATTTTAGCTTGTTTGGGTGATAAAATGTGCTGTTTATGTGTGTATCAAACGAGTTTCCTTGCTTTTCAATTGTAAATAGATATTAATCTGATTATTGTGTGAAGTAGATCATTTATAAGCAGGCAGATTTTAAGTATTACTGGTGCTCAGGTCTATAACAGGTGCTTTAGTTTACTGAAATATCAGATCTCCTGAAAATGTTTACGGTGCTAATGCCTTAAATTCTTTGTGATAGTAACTTCTGACGAAAGCATATACAAAATAAAGAATTTTCTATTATCTGTGCCAGACCATTGCATTTTTTCTGTTAAATGTCATTAATTGCAGTTCATTTATAATTTATTTACGCGGTATGATTAGAGAATATTGCATTCTGGGTAGAAAAGAAAAATAATATTTTGCAACCCTAGTAAATGTTTATCTGGAAGTTTATGACAGACTATAGTCAGTTAAAGAATAGGGATCTAATTAGTAAACGGTGATGAAAGTTTTTTTTTTCTATTGTTGACTTGGTGACCACAGTGCAGTGCGCGCGGGCAGCGGTGAAGCGGACGAGTGCATTGACCTACTTACCAAGTTAAATTATACTTACGGAAAAGTGAAGAAAATGAACGTTACTGAGGCCTAACATCAACTGAGAATATATATTTAAAAATATTACAAAAAGGGAGAATAGAAAGAAGACTTTATGGATGTTTGATTTTTGTTAACCGACTATAGGGCTAGGAAAGGCTGTGCATGACTGACAGGGGAGATTCAGCTGTGGGGAGACGCTTCAAAAGGTGATTCTTTATTATTGTTGTTGTATGTACAAATATATAATTATCATCGTTGATTGAGTCAAGAGTTGACGTCGGCTGGATGTTTATCGACCGATCATCACTAACCGCAAAAAATCCGGGAGTTAAAACGACTGACGCTTTGCAGGGTTATATGTAAACGATGCATTTCTTTAATTAAAATATATTAAATTACACGACTGTCTGGAAAAGCAATTGTAACTTGATTGTAGCAAAAATATATGTAGGTCTACTGAAAATATTGAATAAATATCTTTAATATATACTGCTCAATAAACGACAAGTTTAACTTGCGTATAAAATTATACGCATAT